>CM039130.1:35300025-35375741 GCA_022036555.1 Microstegium vimineum
TTGTTTATTTGGACTCAACTTGCATTGACTCGACTTGACTGGATAAATCCCCCCATCACATCTGCCGCCGAGGAGGGTCTTCCTTGTGCCATGTTCCTTAATGGAAAAATAATTTGGATGAAATTCTAAAAAGGCATTTTTGTCACATGCAAGGCGATGAACAAATAAAAGATTCTTGGTGGCTTTAGGAACATGAAGACTTTTGTTTAGATGAATGCAACTAGTAGGGGTACGCAAAGTGCTAGAACCAATCTGATTGATATCCATACCTGAACCACTGGCTGAATGCACTTGATCATGGCCTCCATACTTGTCGCGGATTGTGAGCTTCTCAAGCTCGCTTGTCACATGATCCATGGCGCCCGAATCAATATACCAATTGGTATCTATCCCATAATTGGAGGTCATTGCGGAGGAAGCACTCTTCTGTTGAGGGCCAAAAAAGGAGGTGTCGAACCTCTTGAAGCACTTGACGACGGTATGTCCCTCCTTGCCACACAACTGGCAGAAAACACCTTGAAGGAAGCCGCTGCCACAGCCTCCACTGCCGTGTCCTCCCTTCTGGAATCCACGTCCATATCCACCACGACCACCACCACCACGGCCGCGTGAGTTGTTGTTGTTGCCACGACCACCTCCTTTTGTGTCCATGTTTGCCGAGGGATTGTTGGCACCATTGTGCATCTCCATGCGCTGCTCAAAGCTAGTCAGCTAGGTAAACAATTCCCCCAACTGATATTGACTCCACCCTGGAGGTGACAGCAGATACAACCGGATCGTAGTCAAGATCTAGTCCGGTTAAGATATACGAGACAATCTCATCATCTTCCAGCCTCTTGCCTGCAGTTGCCATCTCATCTGCAAGCGTCTTCATCTTCGTGAAGTATTCTGAGATCGTAGATGATCCTTTGGAGGCTGTAGCTAGGGCCATCCGAGTAGCAATAACTCGTGCCTTGGACTATGAAGCGAAGAGGGCCTCAATGGCAGCCCATGCCAAGGCCGCCGTCTCTGCTGAGGAGGGGACTTGTGCAAAGATCTCCTTGGACAAAGACGAGAGGAGATAGTTCAGCATAGTTTGGTCCTTAGCGACCCACTTCTTGTACTCAGGATTGATGATCGGTGAACTCTTGTCATCAACAGATCCATCCTCCTTCTTCGGAGGAACAAACTTCTCAGGTGGCACCACCGATGGATCGATGTAGTCGGCGAGCTCCGCACCTCGAATTGCCGATATGATGGTGAGCCTTCACATCGCATGGTTGCTTCTTGTTAGCTTGTTGCTCACGGGTAAGAACCCGACCTGCTGGGATGCCAATACGGTGGAGGAGGATGAAGCGGCCACGAATCAGATCCGTAAGGATATTGGCTCTGATACCATGTAAAGAGGAGAGAACGAGGTACCCCTTAGGGTCTCGGTTCCTTGTATATATAAGCCAAGAAAGCCCTTGGCAGGCTTGTACAACAAGTAACGATTACAATCTAACAAGATCAAGAGATCCTGTCCATATACGATTGGTACAAGATATTCCTAATATATCTATCCTATACCATACATAGAGACTAAACCGTGTACATCTTTAACATTCATAAGCACAACACAGTTAGCTAGGTAAAGCAGTACTTTGTCCATCACATCACAACCCAATGGATTTTGAATTATACTCACTCCATTGTAAATTATAAGGTATTTAAAGAATCTTTGAGAGTCAAAACATCTAAAGTCTAACTAAACTTGTATGATAATATAATAACACTAGCTGGTGGCATGGTTGCTGGATCACCCTAGCTAAAATTTGATTCAAGGCTAAACTTGAGTAGATGAGATCTCTAAAATCATAAAAAAAAATACATGGTAACTAGGTTTTACATGTAAGATGGACCACTTTTGCTCTAGATTACGCCTTTAGTTGTTGATCCGGTTATTGTTGCAGTGCAACGGTTATAGAGAAACATAGAGATTTGGGCTTAGGCACCTCACAATACTGTTTTTTGAAGACTCCAAGGATGGCCGAGATAAGGTGGTGGGTTGATTGATTAGTTTTTTCAAATAATCTCAAAATTTGAAAGTATCTTTTTTTGCCAACGGTAAGTGTTTTGTTTGAATTATCGTGCTACTTAGAATAAATGCAAAGAACTCAGATCCACTATCTATATATATATATTCTGGAATACGTACAAAAGAAGATTTTACTATTGTTGATATTAAACATGTGAACATCTTATCCGTACGTGTCTCCAAAAATGTTAGGCTCGCACAAGTATATATAGGGCCTGTTTGGGAGAGCTCCACCAACTCTAGATCCACTAAAAATAGCTCCGCTCTATAAAAAGTTTGACAAACGGTCTAGCTCCACCAAATCTAGATTCACCAAAATAGTGTATCTAAGGGTTAGATTCACTAAAATAGTGGATCTCCTCAAAGGGTGCTCCACCAAACTCGAATTGGTGGAGTTGAAAGAAATTAACCACCAATGCCACTCATTACACACGTACCGGTTCGTTTCGACTTTTCTTTCTGCATCTCTTCTTCTTCCTCCGTCCAAAACACTACTCGCGCCCGCTCTGTCGGTCTCGACGACCCCGCTCGCCCCGGCCCCTCACCGGCCGCGACCGCGCTGACTCCACCCCGCGCTGGAGGCCCTCGGCCTAGCCCCACCCCCACGCCGGTCGCGCCCTTCCCCGGCAAGCTTCCCACCCCCCCCCCCCCCGCACGGTACTGCGCGCCCTCCCTAGCGAGCTTCCCGGCCCCCGCGTGGTCCCGCACGCTCCACCCCAGCGAGGTGCCTGACCCGCGAACGCCCCTCCCCGGCAAGTTGCTTGGACCCCGCGTGGTGCGAGACCCTCCAAGGCAAGCCCCCCTGCGGCCCATCGAGCCCCTCCCTGGCGAACCGCCCATCCCCCACGCTTCCCCGTGCGCGCCCTCCCCGGCGAGCCGCCCAGGCCCCGCGCACTCGTTCGGTTCTACAGAGTCGGCGGCTGGAGGAGGAAGAAGATTAGGAAACCTTTTCGGTCATTGACAAGTGAGACCTATTTCAAGGGTAATGCATTCCATTCAAAATGCCATTGCGTGGATCTGAAGCTACCCTGTTACCCAAACAGTTCTGTGAGCCGCTCCATGATGAGTTCCAGATTCAAATTCACCTTTTTAGAAGTGAACTCTCCCAAACAGACCTATAGATCAGTACAAGACGTAGAGCAGCGGCCAAATGGCCCACGTTTGTGGCGCCTCCGGCCCGGCCCAAGCACATCAGGCGGCCTGCTACATGGGACTCGTGTCTGGATATGTACTACGTCCATGCGTGGAAGCACTTGTCGACTGCACGGGCGGAAAGCTTAAAAACATGGAGGTGAACGATCATTTTGCTTTCGACTGAACAACCAAATACATTATTGTCAAAACAAAAAAAAACAATACATGCGTGCATGGTTCACACGTACGCAGCAGACACGTACGCACGGCCACAACACGAGTCACGTCTGTCACGAGCGAGGATGACGTTCGATCAAACTAAGGCCTAAGGATAGAGCTCGATGATGGATCGAACGCCCAGAACCGGTATAATCCTGTAGTCCTGAAACCCAGCCTCCGAGAAGATGTTCTTCCACTCCTGCTCGTCTCGCTCGACTCCATTGATGCACATGACCAAGAGGTCAAACAAGACCTGTGTTTCCACGCGCATGTTGTAGTCCGACTCCGACGGCTCAGATCCAACCACCATGTCTATGATTATTACCTTCCCTCCGGCAGCTCGGGACGGTGGTATGGCCTGCTTGCAGTTCTTCAGTATCTTGACGCACTCGTGGTCGCTCCAGTCGTGCAGAATCGACTTGAGGAACACGGCGTCCGCCGGTGGAATACTCTGGAACATGTCACCGGCGACGTACTGGACGTCGTTGTTATTCTCGGCGCTACTGCCGGCAGAAGCAGCAGCAGCAGCAGCCTTGGCGACGACCTGCGGGAGGTCCAGAACGGTGCACTTGAGGTCCGGGAACGCCGCTGCGATGCTTGATGCGGCCCCGCCGAGGCCGCCAGCGACGTCTACGAGGGAGGTCAGGCCACGGAAGACCTCCTCGCCGCACTCTCTGAGCACGATCGGCATGAGGAAAGCGGTGTCCGAGGCCATGGCGTCGTCGAACGGGAACGCGTCGGCGTCGCGCTCGGCTCTCTCCCAGATCGTCTGCCCATCGCACGCCAGAGCGAACGGGGACAGGCCGGCCGGCCGCCGCCGCCGCCGCTGCTGCTCGTCGTCCTGCTGCGGCTGGATGAACCACGCGCGCATGCCCCTGATGAACGCGGATCCTCGGCAAGTTTCGAGGAAGAGCTGCACCTGCAGGCTCAGGCTCAGAGAAGGAGGCAGCTGGCTCGTCGTCGTCGAGCTCTTCTTCTTCTTCTCTCCGACGACGAGGAGGCGGGATGGAGGCTGCCGTCAGCTTGTAGACTGGACCTTCTGCTTCCGCCGCTGCCGCCGGTCGATGATGGACGGTGAAGATGCCCGAGACGGTGAGCGCGCGCATGACGCGGCGCAGGTCGCGGAGCTTGTTGTCATTGTTGCACGGGTTGATCTTGATCCCGGCCTCCGCGAGTATCTGGGGAAGGGTGGCGGCGCCGCCGAGGCGGTGGATGGCGTCGGCGACGCGGAGGTCCATGGCGACCGCGAGCGCCAGGGACTTGAGGAAGCCCAGGGACTGGTGCCAGAGCTGGAGCTGACCCTGGAGCAGCTCCTGGCTGCTGTAGTCGTCGGTGAGCAATGCCATTGCTGCTGTGCTTGTGCAGATGATCGTGTCCTATATTTCTTCTTCTTCTTTGCTCAAGGGTTAACGTGTGCGCCGCAGTCTGAATAAAACTTGTTCTTGACCTCTTGTGATGGCTCAAGTACGTCGAGCATGTCTGCGCCTCCAGATGTCCTCACTGTGAGCTGCGGCGGCTAGGGTCGTGGAAGGCGGTGCCGAGGAAAAGGAACGATATGCACCGCTCGATCTTCCATTGCTTTGCTGCTAGCCCCATGGCACAGTTACTTAAAAAACATAAACAAAAAAAAAGAATGCTCAATTTTGATAAACTTTTTAGCACTTAATATATAATAGTATTGTGCTCATAACAATATACGGGATAACAAAACTTTTATACTAACAACATATATCGCACCATAATATAACATTATTATAAAATTAAATACATACGTTAAATTGAAAAATCCAAAAAACAAATCAAGTTCATGAAATTAACATAGTCGCGTATATCACCACGTAGCAGGCTCACAAACTCTAAAAGCAATAATATTATTGGTATAAAAATCATACATGCACAAATGATTTTCCTGTAGTCATATAGTATGTATACAACATCTCCCTATAGAGTCTGATAAACCATTTAAAATATATAAGAACAATAACAAATATAGTGTTACGCCATATATGATACATGGCGTACGATGTTTATAACATGGCCGTCTTCCACTCACCGCCATACGGAAGGTGTTCATGAGCACAACACAGTTAGCTAGGCAAAGCAGTACTTTGTCCATCACATCACAATCCAATGGATTTTGGATTATACTCACTCCATTTCAAATTATAAGATATTTAAAAAAATCTTTGAGAGTCAAAGTATCTAAAGTTTGATCAAACTTTTATAATAATATAATAACATATATAATATCAATTAAGTATCATTAAATTCTTCATCAATTATATTGAGTCATCCAATGCCCGTTGAAGTCCAATTAAGGGACATCAAAGAACGGTGCCAAACAGCTAAACCCAGAAACACTTACAACTATAGAATCGGCAAAATGGATCTTTGAAACATCCTTTGAGCGATTCATTTTGGGGTAATTACCCTATTATCCAATATGCAGATGACACCCGCCTTATTCTACCGGCTCATGCGAGAACCCTTTTTAATCTGAAATGCTTGCTAAGGCCTTTCTCAAACTCAACTGGACTTCATGTAATTTCAATAAATCCTTCCTGGTCCCTATAAATATGACAACTGGCAGAACAACTCACCTTGCCATCACTTTCGGCTACATAGTGACTCAGATGCCTTTTACTTATTTGGGATTACCTCTTGGTACAACCAAACCTTCAATGCAAGATTTTACACCACTTATAATGAGAATGGAAAAGGTCTATTTAACCTCCTCACCTATCTAGCGTGGTCTATTTCACACCCTCAACTATAAAACTTCGTATTCTACCCCCTGAACATTCCAAACCGGTTAAATTACCCCTAAGGCGATTTTGGATGGTGGTTTTGCTATAGCAACAATGGTTTTGTTTTTTCTCTTTTTTATTTGTTTTCACTAAATCTTTGAAAAACATAGTAAATCGTGAAAAACCATAAAATAGAAAATCAAATTTTCTTGGACTCCACATGAGTAGATCTACACAATGGATACATAATATGATATGCTTTAATACATAATTTTTGTTGTAGCTATAGATTAATTGAAAATTCTAATTTTGTCTCTAATTAGTTGAAATAATTCATAGCCACATCTTCTATGGTCCAATTGTAGTGAAATTTTTATGGTGAGATAATTATTGTATGCTTGAACTATAGTAAAAATTTCATACTCATTAGACCATGTACATCTTAGTTATAGATAAAGCATAACTTTAACATAGAAAATCTAATTTCATGTTTGTTAAATATATTATTTAGCTATAACTAAGTTATACATGTTCCAATGAGTATGAAAATTTTACTATAGTTCAAGGATAGAATAATTAGCTCACCATAAAAATTTAACCAAAATTGGACCTTAAACCTACGGTTATGAATTATTCCAATTAATTACAAACAAAATTAGTTTTTTTAATTAATGTAAATCTACAACAAAAACTTTATACTAAAACATATCATATTATATGTCCAATATGTAGATCTACTCTTGTAGAGTCCAACAAAATTGAATTTTCCATTTTATGATTTTTCTATGATTTACGGTGATTTTTTTAAAGATTAAGAGAACAAATAAAAAAGAAAAAGACAAAACCACCTTTACTGTAGCAAAACCACCATAAAAAACCATACGAGGGGGTAATTTGACCGGTTTCGGAAAGTTCAGAGGGTATAGAATACTGGTTTTATAGTGGAGGATGTGAAGTAGACCACACTAGATAGATGAGGGGGTTAAGTAAACTTTTTCCACATGTGAATCATCCTCCATCCGTTGGTTTGCCTCACCTTTTAGAAATTGTATTTTTTTAGTTATATAAGTGAAAATAGGTTCTCTTCAGCAAAAAAACAGATTTTTTAAATATATTTTTATTTATATGATTTTTTATTTTTAATAAAACATATATCGTATTCTACCTATGATTTATCATCTGAAACGTTTTTAAGAGAATTTGGATTTAAAATATTTCTAATAAAATCTAGATCCCTATTAAACGCACATTAAATTCAGTCCAAGAAACCCACGTACGTACCTAGAAAATATCCAATCACTTGATTGAGAATCAACTAATTAATGGGCCGAATTAACAATTTAATGGGCCAAATAATGGAGTGACATTGAAGATAAGAAGAAAGAGGGGACGAGGAACTTTGATGCGAGGTAAAGCCCACTTGCCCGATGCACTACTCCCTTAGTCCCTTCGGACTCGGAAGTTGGAACGGCCGTAGTAATGCATGTATGCATGGCAGCATATGGCTCGTCGGATTCATGTCCTTCTCCTTCTTCTCGTAAACGAACTCGACATCCATATACTTCTCGGCCGGCCGGCAGTATATATAGCTAGCTAGGTCACACGTTCAGTTCGTCCATACGTGCACCGGCGACGCTGACGCCTCGATCGCGTGAACCACGAATAATCAACGACAGCGTGGAGTTGAAGGACGGTGAGGTGATCGCCGCAGTCATGAACGGTCCGTCGTTGACCGTCGCCGACGACATTCGACTTCGAGCTCAGCCTTTTAACGAAGTGTCAACGTTTTTGCGCCACCGAGGGCAGCCGAACTTGGGATGGCTGGTTCTTTCTCTGGTGGACCCCGACTGCATCTATGAGGCGATGTCGGTTCTTCACGAGGAAGCGCGCGGCGACGACTTCTCGGGTGACCCCGCGTTGTTCGACGAGTTCTATCACACGATCCGTATCCATCTGCTCAACTTACGAGAGGCTGGCTACGACGACGACGACGAAATTCCGGGGGGCATTCTTCCCATGGTGCTTCAGGCCGCCCAGCGCGCCGCATCACGCCTTTGTTCAGCCGTACGACATCATCGACGCGACCAACAGCGCCAGCGGCAGCCCTACAGCAACGGCGGTGGCAGCTTCGGCGCGGTCCCTGCGTCCGCTGCCGTGGTGCGTAGCCACCTGGAGCAGCAAACGTTCCGCGCCGCCGCCGGAGAGAAGGAAAGCGTAGCAGAGGGAGGTCGCTGCGGCGGCTTGACGGAGTGCAGCATCTGCTTCGAGGAGTTCGTGGATGGCCATAGGTTCCATTCGGACTGCATCGCCAAGTGGTTGGGGATTAGCAACACGTGTCCTCTATGCCGCCATCAGCTGAACTGCCTGCCTGCTGCTGTCTGAATAATTCCTGATGAGCACGCTGTCTGTCTATATGTAGCTTTTGCCTAATCTTAGCTACTCCCTCCGTTTCAATATTTTGGAGCTCATAAAAAGATATTTTGGAGCATCTAAAAAATAGATTAAGCTCACAGAAAAATGAAAAAAGGTTTCGAAAAAGGTCAGGAAAATTCCCTAGAAGATTTTAGAGATATGCTGATGAATGATGAACTCAGAGAAATGATTTAGAATAGAAGAAAAACTATATTGGAAAACTCCAAACAAGAGGATGAAGTTGGCGAACAATTAATTTAATGATAGAAAAGGCAGAGACATGCAGTGGCATGAATGCACAAACACGTTGCTAGATCCTAAAAAAATAATACATTGAATTTTTTTCATTTTAATACATTTTCATGAGCACAAAAATGCATAAATAGATCAATTTAAATTTATTTTCAAAATTCAATTTTTTATGTGTTACAACAGATCTCTCTTCTGTAGTGGAGCTGAGGGCACGAAGCTACAAAGTTGATGGCGTTGAGGTCCTCCGAGGCTAGGGATTGCGTGGATGGTGACGTTGCACTCACATGACCAGAACTCGATGTTATGATTCACGACGTGTGACTCTTGGAAATTTTATCATGACATAGATATTTTTTCATATGTCATGATTCACAATCTCGGTAAAGTTGATTTTGTTGGAATGACCTTTTTGTACATATCCAACATGTTGATTTTGTTGTAATTACTTTTTTTTATGGATCTTGCTTTTTTGTTTCACCGAGATGAAGTTGGAAATCGAAATAAACATGGATGGACAAATGACCCATTTGGTCCTAAAAGAAGAAATACACCATTTGGTACTAAAATTTTGTTTGGAGTCCTCATATTTTGAAATTCAAAATTTTAAATTATTTGAACGGACTCGGATGAAGAAATAACCCAAATAAAAGCTATACATGTCAACGAGACTGACATGTAGTTTTAGGGATGAGACTAACAAGTAGTTTTTGGATTGGAAGTGCCCTAAACTAGCTAGTAGTAGTTCAAACTCCGGACTGCACTAGTAAAGCATGGGAAACTTTTAAAATAGTTGAGAAAGTGAAGAACAAAATGAAAAATATAAAAATAAAAATAAAATATGTAAATAAAACAAGAAGAAAGCAAAAAATACAAAAAAAAACTTTTTTAATTCTTGTTATGGGCCTTCATAGCTATGTACTAGCAAAAATCTACAATTGGCTCACCATAAAAACCATTGTATGATCAAGCATACAATAATTAGCTCACCATATAAATTTCACCACAATTGGACCACAGTAGATGCGGCTATGAATTATTTCAACTAACAGACGAAAAATAGAATTTTCAATTAATCAATAGCTACAACAAGAAATTTGTAGATCTACTCATGTGGAGTCTAACAAAATTTGATTCTCCTTTTTTAGATTTTTCCGTGATTTACTATAATTTTCTAAAGATTTAGCGAAAATAAAAAAAATACAAACCACTGTTATTGTAGCAAAACCACCATCCAAAACCGTCTGGAGGGTAATTTAACCGGTTTTAAAAAGTTTAGAGTGTAGAATACCTAGTTTTATAGTTGAGGGTGTGAAGTAGACCACGCTAGATAGGTGAGGTGTTAATTAGACTTTTTCTACATGCGAATCATCTTCCATCCATTGATTTGCCTCACCTTTTAGAAATTCTATTTTTTTAGTTATATATAAGTGAAAATAGGTTCTCTTCAGCAAAAAAGAAATAGTTTTTTCTAAGCATATTTTTATTTATACGATTTTTTATTTTTAAGAAAACATACATCGTCTACCGAATTAGAATCCATTCTACCTATGATTTATCATCTGAAACGTTTTAAAAGAATCTGGATTTAAAATGTTTCTAATAAAATCTAGATCCCTACTAAATGCACATTAAATTCAGTCCAAGAAACCCACGTACCTAGTAGAAAATATCCAATCACTGGACTGAGAGAATCAACTAATTAATGGGCCGAATTAACAATTTAATGGGCCAAATTAATGGAGTAACATTGAAGAAAGAGGGACGAGGAATACTTTGATGCGAGGTAAAGGCCACTTGCTCGATGCATGCACTACCCCTTCGGACTCGGAAGTCCGAACGGCAGTAGTAATGCATGTATGCATGGCAGCAGCATGGGTCGTCGGATTCATGTCCTTCTCCTTCTTCTCCTAAACGAACTCGACATCCATATACTGCTCGGCCAGCCGGCAATATATATAGCTACCTAGGTCACACATTATTCAGTTCGTTCGTGCACCAGCGACGCCGACGCCTCGATCGCGTGAACCAGGAATCAACGATCCGCGCCTCTGGCTTCTTCAACCATGGCCGACTACTACAGTGCCGAGTTGGAGGCGGAGTTTCAACTTCGAGATCAGCTAATCGAAGCGTCGGAGTTTTTGCGCGACCGAGGGCAGCCGGGCTTGAGATCGCTGATTCTTTCACTGCTGGACCCCGACTGCATCGGTGAGGCGATGTCGGAGCTTGAGGAGATGACGGAGCTTGAGGAGGAAGCGGGCGGCGACGACTTCTCGGATGACCCCACGCTGTTCGAAGAGTTCTATCACACGATCCGTACCCATCTACTCAACTTACGAGAAGCTGGCTACGACGACGACGAAGAAATTCCGGAGGCCATTCTTCTCATGCTGCTTCAGGCCACCCAGCGCGCCGCATCACGCCTTGTTCAGCCGTACGACATCTACGACACCACCATCCAGCAGCTCTTCCGCAGCGACGGCAGCGGCTTGCGCGCGGTCCCTGCACCGCGGACTGCATCCGCCGCCGCGGTGCGTAGCCTGGAGAAGCAAACGTTCCGCGCCGCCACTGGAGAGAAGGAGAAAAGCGTAGCAGAGGGAGGTTGTTGCGGCGGCTTGACGGAGTGCAGCATCTGCTTCGAGGAGTTCGTGGATGGTGTGCAGGTCAGCGTAATGCCATGTCCATCGTCATCGCGCGGGCATAGGTTCCACTCGGACTGCATCGCTAAGTGGTTGGGGATTAGCAACACGTGTCCTCTATGCCGTCATCAGCTGAACTGCCTGCCTGCTGCTGTCTGAATAATTCCTGATGAGCACGCTGTCTGTATATATGTAGCTTTTGCCTAATCTTAGCTACTTGATAGTAGTAGATCGAGCTGACTGCCACTGGGATTGCGGTGTCTGGCTAAGGGCGTTTTTAATGGCCAGCTCATAAACTAACTCTTAGTTTTTTTTAAATATTTTAATAGGAGAGAGAAATACTAGCTCTTGATTAAGAGATAGACTTATACACATATTTCAAGATCATGTAAGATTGTCATGTGAACCTAATCATACTATAAGCTAGAGAAATTTTGCTATGGGACATGTCAAGTGGAGTCTATTTGCTAAGGGACACCGTTTAAAACGTGTTTTGCTAGAGACACTACATTTTGGTTAAAATAATATTATCCTGCTGGGAAGGAGAGAGAAAGGTGAGAAATTGTCCAAATTGCCGTTGGCCCACCCGTCAGCCCATTCTTTTTCCTCTATTCCTTTCATTCTGTCTCGTGCACACGGTGCTCAGGCTAGTAGGGGTCGCGCGGTCCTGCGTCACTGCTCCGCTGCGCTGGCCGTCAGGCGTGCTCCAGCCCGCGCGCGGCTCGTCCGCCGCTGCTCCGCTGCGTTGGACAAAGAATACGGGGCCTCCACACCACGGCCTGCTGGTCCGCGGCCATCCCCCGGTTCCAATTCGCCCAGGACAGCCGCGCCGCCACCAGGAGCGCGGCTAACAACACGCATGTCATGAGCGCGATGTAGACGAGCACGATGGTGGCCGAGCGCACCGTCGTGGTGGTGCTCGCCGACCGACGCCCGGGCTCCCCCGCGAGGCGTTCTAGACGAACAGCCACGCGACCGTACAGGAGAGGCAGCTGCTGCTATGTGCACGTGTCGTCGTCGCTCTTCGACAGCACGGCGGCGCAGACGCATTCGACCATGCACGCGGCCTGGCAAGCGTGCGGGCGGGGGCCAGCAAGCGCGCGGGCGGCACGGCGGCGCGGGAGCACACGGCGGGCGGGAGGCGGGAGCTCGCGGGCGGGATCCGACGAGCGCGCACGGGCGGGATCCGGCGAGCGCGCGTGGGCGGGAGCCAGCGAGATGCGGGCGGGGGCCGACGAGCGCTCGGGAGCACGTGGAGGAGCCTCGGCCGGCCTTCACCTCACGGCCGGGGGGTCAGGGGTAATTTTGACAATTCACCTCCTTTCTCTCTCCTTCGCAGCTAGATAATATTAGTTTAACTGGGTCAGTGTCTTCCAGCAAATTGGCACAAAAGTGTAGTGTCTCTTAGCAAAACGCGTTTTAAAAGATGTCCCTTAGCAAATAGAGTCCACTTGACATGTCCGGTAGTAAAATTTCCCTATAATCTATTACTAAAAGTTAGTACTCTTAGAGAGGTTGACTTAGAGCTATTAGTTAGCTTATACCATTGTGGATGACCTAACGCGCGCACTGAGCATGCATCCCTGCGTCCTGCGGCAAGTCGTCCCAGGTGACTGGGATGGCGGTGACTAAGCATGACACCCGCAAATGACTCGGCCATTCTTGGCCACGAAATCTCGCGTGTAGTGGTATGCTATTTCTCGTCGGTTTGAACAGCTCTTATTGTATTTGTATGCTCGATTACAGATGTTGTTACTCTTAGCTATATAATAGATGGGATTAAGGAATAAGAGATGGATAGATTCTGATCACGGGGTTTCTTGCTGCCTTTATATAGACAGAGGGGTAGGATTACAATGAGAATGATCGGACTAATAGATTGATTTTCTAGTTTGTTACAAAAAATTATAAAGGTTCGTGATTTGTGTAACATTGATACGCTTCAGCTTATTTGGCAATGTTACACTATAAGAATTTGTGAGTGAGGTTCATCTAGAAGAAAACAGAAAATATACAATTAGTTGACGGTGGACATTGAATGATAATACACGATCAGGAGCGCATACCGCATTTAGTTTGAGGGCTTACAGTAAATTAAAGTTGATGCTAATTCGGAGAACAAGAGCGGACCCCAGCCAACAACTTGAACAAGCGCAATTGGCCAAACGATCCAATCTACAAACTATGCTTCACTGACCCGGAAACTCCAAACCATCTCTGCAAAGATTGCCTCTATTTGCAGCAAGTTTGGCCTGCCTCAAACAGTGGTTCAACCTATCAATGCTAGACTGAGTAGACACGTCGAGATCAATCCATGGATACTTGTGCCAAATTTGATAAAACACAGAAAAGGAGGATAGATGAAATCATGATCTTTTTTTTTTGAAATATTTGGAAGTAACGGAATAGAACTTTCCAGCAAAAATCTTTATCATCAAATCAAGTAGCACAACTCTGTAAGAATGATATTACAATACCAACATGCTATAACCTCGATAGGATTGATATTTAAGCCATGAAAAATATTCCGAAGCCTCCAAAAATTCTGGAAAAATTCGTGGAGACACTTTGAAATATGACGAACCCAAATGAAGTATTGGGAGATCATAAAAAGATATTTTGAAGCATCTAAAAATAAATTAAGCTAACAGAAAAATGAGAAAAGGTTCCAAAAAAAGTAAGGAAAATTCCCCAGAAGATTTTAGAGATATGATGATGAATGATGAACTCAGAGGAATGATTTAGAATAGAAGAAAAAGTTTATTGGAAAACTCCAAACAAGAGGATGAAGTTGGCGAACAATTAATTTAATGATAGAAAAGGCAGAGACATGCAGTGGCATGAATGCACAAACACATTGCTAGATCCTAAGAAAATTTTAATAAATTGAAATTTTTTCATTTTAATACATTTTCATGAGCACAAAAATGCATTAATAGATCAATTTAAATTTATTTTCAAAATTCAATTTTTTAGGTGTTACAACAGATCTCTTTTCTGTAGTGGAGTTGAGGGCACAAAGCTACAAAGTTGATGGCGTTGAGGTCCTCCGAGGCTAGGGATTGCGTGGATGGTGACGTTGCACTCACATGACCAGAACTCGATGTCATGATTCACGACGTGTGACTCTCGAAAATTTTATCATGACATAGATATTTTTCATGTCTGTCCCATGGTAAAATTATGACAATCAAAGTCATAGTAAAACCACATTACCTATATGACCAAATCCTAACACACATTTGTAAGTTGCCCATCTCATGGTAAATATTAAGACAACCAAAAATTTAATATATCCATGGTCAAATTAATTCATGTTAATTTATAGCTATGAGTAAAATCAGATGTCGGCGCCCCGATTTATAGCGCCTAGGTCAGTATCATAGATCATGATGCCGACCTCTGGCCACATCAGTGTCACATCACCAGTTGGTACTTAATAAAGAAATAAACCATTTGGTACTAAAATTCTGTTTGGAGTCCTCATCTTTTAAAATTCAAAATTTTAATATATTTGAACGGACTCGGATGAAGAAATAACCCAAATAAATGTTATACATGTCAACGAGACTGACATGTAGTTTTAGGGATGAGACCAACAAGTAGTTTTTGGATTGGAAGTGCCCTAAACTAGCCAGCAGTAGTTCAAACTCCGAACTGCACTAGTAAAACATGGGAAAGTTTTAAAATAGTTGAGATAGTGAAGAAAAAATGAAAAATATAAAAGAAAAATAAAATATGAAAAAGCATGTAAATTAAACAAGAAGAAAGCAAAAAAATATAAAAAACTTTTTTAATTTTTGTTATGGGCCTACCTAGCTATGTACTAGCAAAAATCTACAATTGGCTCACTATAATTAGCTCACCATAAAAATTTCACCATAGTTGGACCATAGAAGATGCGACTATAAATTATTTCAACTAACAGACAAAATTAGAATTTTCAATTAATCTATAGCTACAACAAAAATTTTGTACTAAAACCTATTGTATTATATGTCCATTGTGTAGACTCATGTGGAGTCCAAAAAAAATTTGATTTTCCTTTTTTTGATTTTTTCGTGATTTACTATGATTTTTCAAAGATTTAACGAAAATAAATAAAAAAGACAAACCGATGTTGTTGTAGCAAAACCACCATCTAAAACCGTGTGAAGGGTAATTAACCGGTTTTGAAAAGTTTAGAGTGTAGAATATCTGGTTTTATAGTTGAGGATATGAAGTAGACCACGCTAGATAGGTGAGGGGTTAATTAGACTTTTTCTACATGCAAATCATCCTCCATCCATTGCTTTGCCTCACCTTTTAGAAATTGTATTTTTTTTAGTTATATATAAGTGAAAAAGGTTCTCGTCCGCAAAAAAAAGAGATTTTCTTAAAATATTTTTTATTTATATAATTCTTTATTTTTAAGAAAACATATATCTTCTACCGAATTAGAATCCATTCTACCTATGATTTATCATCTGAAATGTTTTTAAGAGAATCTGGATTTAAAATATTTCTAATAAAATCTCGATCCCTACTAAACGCACATTAAATTCAGTCCAAGAAACCCACGTACCTAGGAAATATCCAATCACTGGACTGATAATCAACAACTAACTAATGGGCCGAATTAACAATTTAATGGGCCAAATTAATGGAGTAACATTGAAGAAAGAGGGGACGAGAAACTTTGATGCGAAGTAAAGCCCACTTGCCCAATGCACTACTCCCTTCGGAGTCGGAACTTCGGAAGTCGGAAGTCGTAACGGCAGTAGTAATGCATGTATGCATGGCAGCAATGGGTCGTCGGATTCATGTCCTTCTCCTCCTAAAACGAACTCGACATCCAATACTGCTCGACCGGCCGGCAGCCGGCAATATATGTTGAATAATATGACAATTTTCAGATTAATATCAGAATATAAATTATGACAGATTGATTAACTAGAATAAACATGTGCTGCATATTAATATGATTAAACCAGCATGTTTAAGTTAACTAGTATAGACATAGCTTGTCTACTAGATAGATTGGATAGTATGAACGACAAGATTAGATCACGAGGTTTATACCTGCAAGTTATAGGAGTAGTAGATTGCGGTGAAGATGTCGATGGAGCGGCGTTCAGGTTGTTGAAGACGATGTCGATGTCGTTAATGTCGATCAACGGAGGCGGGAGACTTCGGTTCAGCTGACGACGAATCCGCCGGGACGTAGCGCCGCCTGACTTGGACGGAAGACAACCCGTCGTGAAGATTGGGAGCAGTCCCGCGAAGAGCGCTTCCCAAAAACCTTATTCGCCTTCTCCCGCTGCAGGATCATGAAGACGAGGGTTCTGGAGACCTGCTCGCCCGGTCGCCGGTGCACGCTGACGATCGGACTGAAATAGCTACGGCGGCGCAACAACGAGAAGAGGCAGAAACCCTAGCTCTGGATTTTATTATGATTTTGACGTGGCTGATAGTCTGATTATATAGTCCGGTCCAACCAATCCCGTGTCGCGACCACACTCTAGATTGGATTAGGACTTTGACTTGTAACCGTTTAGGACTCTGTAATCTTGACGGCCAAGAAACCAAAAATCAAAACTGCAAAAGGAGACCACGCCTCCCGCAAGGCGAGGAGCTAGATTTCGACGGACCATTCACGCAGGTGCCGCGCGACGCCCTTTGCCTCGCCCCGCCGGCGAGGCGAGGCGAGCGAGCGTGCGCGTGTGGACTTCCCTTTCTCCTACTCACACTAGACTTGAGGAAGTGGAGAGGTCTTCCATATTTAAGTATGTCTATCTCCACTTCCACAAGTAAGGTGGTACTAAATAGTTCTCACTTCTCTTGCTCTTATGAATGGGCCTTTGAGATTTATTAGGAATTTCTGAATTAGTTATTGGGCCAAGCCCATATAAATTCCAACAATCCCCCACCAGATCTCAAATACCCATTTAGAGACTTGTCTGTTCTCGCTCCTGTTTAATATACCAGTGTTTCGGCAGAGACTGTGAAGTTGAACTTTTGCCTAGAACTTTAAGTTACACTCATCCACAACTTGAATAATGGACTACGCCTTAAATTGCAAGTTTTGTGCGAATGAGCTTTACTCAAAGCCAAACTAGTACCTGACCACCAATAGTCTTACTCCGTGGGTTGAGTATATACGCCATACTCCGTGGTCTCTTAATGAGTTTACTAGAGACTACCCAAGTCTCATAGACTGCGACGTTTTAACAGTCGAACTCATATAGGTATGTTCTTTCAAGAATGCTCTGTAGGACAACATCTTCGCTAATGAAAGCCAATAGAACATATTAAGGCATTTAGCCAATCTACCATACAGTGCCTCATTACTTTGAGAGTATTTGCATCTTCACTTAGAGAGGGTTTATAGTTATACTCTCCTTAGTTTATCAATAGCTTGTTCTTCCCAGATCCTTAGTCACGGGATCTTCGATCAAAAAGGTTGGGTTACTACTATTGCAAACTCACATGGGTCTCATACTCATCTCCCTTGATGCAATTTCTATCACATTCCGTGATAGCCCTTTAGTAAAGGGATCTGCCAGATTTTTGTCGATTTGGACATAAGCCACAGTTATTATTCCGGAATTTTTCAGCTTCCTGACAGACTTCAAACGTCTTTTAATGTGTCTTGTTGACTTCGCATTATCCTTTGCACTATTCACTTTAGTGATCACTGTTTAATTATCACAGTTCATAAGGATAGCCGGTATTGATTTTTTCAACCACCGGCAGGTCACACAAGAGCTCACGCAGCCACTCTGCCTCTGCAGATGCTGTATCTAAAGTAGTAAGTTCTGCTTCCATGGTTGACTTAGTCAAAATAGTCTGTTTACAAGACCTCCATGACACTGTGCCACCTCCAAGAGTAAAAACATACCCATTAGTAGCATAGATTTGATCAATATCAGAAATCCAGTTCGCATCACTATATCTCTCTAGCACAGCCGGGTGCCCATAATAGTGAATCCCAAAACTCATTGTACCTTTAAGATAGCGCAAGACCCTTTCAAGTGCATTCCAATGATTATCACCCGGGTTGGACATGTACCTACTCAATTTGCACACAGCAAAAGAGATATCTGGTCTGATTGCGCTAGCTAGATACATAAGTGAACCGACAATTTGAGAATATCTCAACTAATCTTTAACATTCTTTTTGTTCTTTCTTAGTGTCACACTAGGATCATAAGGTGTTGGAGAAGGCTTGCTATCTATAAAGCCAAATCGGCTTAAAAGCTTGTCAACATAGTGTGATTGCGACAAAGTAATCCCACTCTCTTCCTTAATCAGCTTGATGTTTAGAATTACATCAGCTTCTCCTAGATCTTTCATGTCAAAACTCTTTGACAGAAAAGACTTGACTTCATTTATGACATCAATATTTGTTCCAAAGATTAAAATATCATCAACATATAAGCATAGATAACAGATTGGTCCCCACCATGTCGATAGTACACACACCTATTAGCCTCATTAATAGCAAAACCCGCACTAGTTAAAGTAGTGTCAAACTTCTCATGTCATTGTTTAGGTGCTTGTTTCAAGCCATACAATGATTTCAATAACTTACACACCTTTTACTCTTCACCTTTTACTACAAACCCATCAGGTTGATCCATATAAATCTCCTCATCCAACTCTCCATTAAGAAAAGTTGTCTTCACGTCCATTTGATGAACGAGAAGACCATATGAGGTAGCCAGGGAAAGTAGAACTCGAATAGTGGTCATTCTAGCAACAGGTGAATAAGTATCAAAGAAATCCTCGCCTTCCTTCTGGATATAACCCTTAGCCACAAGCCGAGCCTTGTACTTATCAATAGTACCATCAGGTCTAAGCTTCTTCTTGAACACCCACTTACAACCAATGGTTTTATAACCAAATGGCAACTCAGATAACTCCCAAGTTCCATTAGAAAGAATTGAGTCTATCTCGCTACGAACAACTTCTTTCCAATCATCTACATCTGGTGATGCATATGCCTCTGTGATAGAAGTGGGAGTATCATCCACAAGGTACACAATGAAATCATCACCAAAAGATTTTGCAATCCTTTGTCTCTTGTTCCTCACAGGAACTTCATTGTCATCCTCCTCTAAGACTTCTTCAAGTGGTTGTTCAAAAGACTCAACAGGATGCTCGGTAGGTATAGTAAAATTAGGAGCTAATTCAGTAGAAAATTTAGCATTTCTATGCATATCTTTCATAGGAAATATATTCTCAAAAAATATAGCATCACGAGATTCAAAGATTGTATCTACATGCATATCAGGAACTTCGGATTTTACTACTAAAAATCTATAAGCAGTGCTATGGTGAGCATATCCTAGAAAGACACGGTCCACAGTCTTCGGCCCAAGCTTACGCTTTTTAGAAATTGGAACATTGACTTTTACAAAACATCCCCACATGCGCAAGTATGAAAGTGATGGTTTCCTATCAACCCAAATCTTATATGGAGTTGTTTCTTTATTTTTGTTTGGAATTCTATTCAGGACATGACTCGCAGTCAATAAAGCTTCCCCCACCATGCCTTAGATAGTCCAGGGGTGTCCAATATGGCGTTCACCAAGTCAGTCAACGTGCGGTTTTTCCTCTCAGCAATCCCGTTTGATTTGGGTGAATAGGGAGTTGTCCTCTCATGAATAATGCCATGTTCCACACAAAACTCATCAAATAGTATAGAAAAATATTCACCACCATGATCAGACCTTAGATGTTTAATCTTTCTCTCTAACTGATTTTCAACTTCAAC
Source organism: Microstegium vimineum (assembly GCA_022036555.1). Classification (NCBI taxonomy): domain Eukaryota; kingdom Viridiplantae; phylum Streptophyta; class Magnoliopsida; order Poales; family Poaceae; genus Microstegium; species Microstegium vimineum. The sequence continues at coordinate 35,320,240 of CM039130.1, forward strand.
CTTATAGATTTTAAAGTAGTCTAGCGATTCATCTTTAGTTTTTAGCAAGTAAACATAGAAAAATCTAGTTGCATCATCAATTAAAGTCATGAAATATTTCTTTCCACCTTTTGTCAACACACCATTCATCTCGCAAAGATCAGAATGTATGAGTTCAAGAGGTGTCAAGTTTCTCTCCTCCGCTGCCTTATGAGGCTTTCGAGGTTGCTTTGATTGCACACAACTATGGCACTTAGAACCTTTGGCGATAGTGAAATATGGAATTAAACTCAAACTAGATAAACACGACATCAAGCCAAAATTCACATGACATACACGAGAATGCCAAACACTTGAATTGTCATTAATGGTGCCACAAATATGATTAACTGACTTATTACTAAATTCTGCCAAAGATAAGCGGAACAAGCCTCCGCATTCATAGCCTTTACCAATAAATTACCCATGCTTGTACATAACTACTTTATTGGACTCTAATACTACTTTAAACCCATCTCTCAAAAGAAGGGATACGCTAACAAGGTTCTTGCGAATAGTAGGGAAATGCTGCACGTTCTTCAATTGCACGATCTTCCCCGAAGTAAACTTCAGATCTACCGTGCCAACACCACGAACAGAAGCATGTGACCCATTCCCCATTAGGACGGAGGAACCTTGGAGCCCCTGGTAAGAAGAAAACAAAGAGATATCAGCACACACGTGAATATTAGCATCTGTATCAACCCACCAACTTGGTGATTGAAAAACTGATAGTACAGTAGGAAAATTACCATACCCGTCATCAGTTTTGCTAGTAGTCACGAGATTGACCTTCTTTTTCTCTTTTCGGTCCGCTCGTTCCGGACAATCTTTAGCAAAATGACCAAGCTCTGCACATGTGAAGCAAGGCATCTCAGCTTTGTCTTTCTTCTTCTTCTTGAAGGGAGTAGTTGATTTGACATTGAAAGGATTAGACTTTCCTTTGTTCTTACCATGGTTTCTCTGGACAAAGTGGGTGCTAGCTCTATCCTTGTTCCCCTTCTCAGTGTTGTCTTTAGCCCGAGCCTTCTCTTCAACATCAAGAGATGCTATCAGGTTTTCAACTGATATTTTCTGTCTCTTGTGTTTAAGATTTGTGGCGAAGCTTCTCCAAGAAGAAGGCAACTTTGCAATAATGCAACCAGCCACAAATTCATCGGGTAAAACACACTTAAGGAGCTCAAGTTCCTTTGTCATGTGCTGCACCTCATGAGCTTGTTCGACTATAGATTTGTTTCCAACCATCTTATAGTCATGGAAGCTCTCCATGAGATATAGCTCTTTGCCTGCATCCGAAGCTCCATAGGTGGAGTTCAGATAGTTTCATAGAGACTGTGCATCTTCGTAGTGCATGAGCGCATCATAGATATGATCCGACACTGCAATACGCACAACTTCCATAAAGATCTTATTAGCTTCCTGGTATTTTCTCTGATCTTCATCAGAGATATTACCCTTGGGCAAGCCATCTTTGACCTAGAAAACATTCATGACAGTAAGGCAATCTGTGACCCTAACGGACCACCTCTTAAAGTTTGCACCAGTAAACTTTTCTGGCTTCAACGCGTCAACAAAACTAGCCATAGATAATTCTGTAAATCTACAATAAAGTTTTTGGATTGTTGAATAATATGGCAATTTCTAGATTAATACCAGAATATAAATCATGACAGATTGATTAACTAGAATAAGCATATGCTGCATACTAACATGATTAAACCACATATCACATAGCATGTTCAAGTTAACTAGCATAAACATAGCTTGTCTACTAAGTATGAACGAAAAGATTAGATCATGAGGTTTATACCTGCTAGTTGTAGGAGTAGTAGATTGCGGTGAAGATGGCGAAGATGCGGGTGTCGATGGAGCGACGTTCAGGTTGTTGAAGACGATGTCGATGTCGATCAGCGGCGGCGGGAGACTTCGGTTCAGCTGACGACGAATCCGCTGGGACGTAGCGCCGTCTGACTTGGACGGAAGACGACCCGTCGTGAAGATTGGGAGCAGTCGCGCGAAGAGCGCTTTCCAAAAACCTTATTCGCCTTCTCCCGCTGCAGGATCACGAAGACGAGGGTTCCGGAGACCTGCTTGCCCGGTCGCCGGTGCACGCTGACGATCGGACTGGAGTAGTTACGACGGCGCAACAGCGAGAAGAGGCAGAAACCCTAGCTCTGGATTTGATTATGATTTTGGCGTGACCAATAGTCTGATTATATAGTCCGGTCCAACCAATCCCGTGTTTGACGGCCAAAAAACTAAAAATCAAAACTGCAAAAGGAGACTGCGCTCCCGCAAGGTGTGGAGTTGGATTTCAACAGACCATTACGCAGGTGCCGCGCACCCTTGCCCTTTGCCCCCCGCCCCGCCCGGTGAGGCGAGCGAGCTTCCCTTTCTCCTACTCACACTAGACTTGAGGAAGTGGAGATGTCTTCCATATCTAAGTATGTCTACCCCCACTTCCACAAGGAAGGTGGTACTAAATAGTTTGCACTTCTCCTTTTGCTCTTATGAATGGGCCTTTAAAATTTATTAGGAATTTCTGAATTTGTTATTGGGCTAAACCCATATAAATTCCAACAATATATATAGCTAGGTAGGTCACACATTCAGTTCGTTCGTGCACCAGCGACGCCGACGCCTCGATCGCGTGAACCACGAATCAACGATCCGCGCCTCTGGCTTCTTCATCCTTGGCCGACTACATCGCCGAGTTGGAGACGGACTTTCAACTTCGAGATCAGCTATACGAAGCGTCGAGGTTTTTGCGCGACCGAGGGCAGCCGGACTTGGGATCGCTGGTTTATTATCTGGTGGACGCCGACTGCATCCGTGAAGCGATGTCGGAGCTTGACTACGAGGAAGAACTTGACGAGGAAGAGCTTGACGAGGAAGAACTTGACGAGGAAGCGCCTGGCGACGACTTCTCGGAGGCGCTGTTCGACGAGTTCTATCACAGGATCCGTACCCATCTACTCAACTTACGAGAAGCTGGCTACGACGACGACGAAGAAATTCCGGAGGCCATTCTTCCCATGGTGCTTCAGGCCACCCAGCGCGCCGCATCACGCCTTCTTAAGCCGTACGAGATCTACGACACCACCATCCAGCAGCTCATCCGCGGCGGCTTGCGCGCGGTCCCTGCACCGCGGACTGCGTCCGCCGCCGCCGGAGAGAAGAAGGAAAGCGTAGCAGAGGGAGAAGGTTGCAGCGGCATCACGGAGTGCAACATCTGCTTCGTGGAGTTCGTGGATGGCGTGCATGTCAGCGTGATGCCATGTCCATCGTCATCGCGCGGGCATAGGTTCCACTCGAACTGCATCGCCAAGTGGTTGCGGATTAGCAACACGTGTCCTCTCTGCCGCCATGAAGTGCCTGCCTATTTACTTATTTAGCTTTTGCCTAATATTAGCTAGATAGTACTGTATAGATCGAGCTGACTGCCCTGCTCTTATTTGTATTCGTAATTCGTATGCTCAGTTATAGGAGATCGAGGAAGGAATAAGAGATGGATTGATTCCGATCGTGAGTTCTCTTCCCGCCTTTTATATAAGCACAGAGGGAAGAGTTAGAATGAGAACGATGGGGCTGATAGATTGGTTTTCTAGTTTGTTATAGAGAAATATAGAAATTTATGACCTGTATAACATTGATACACTTCATGTAAAATAGAAATACTCATGATGATGAATCATCAGGTTAAGATCAATCTAAACCAATCCATTTTATATGTACATACGATATGCCAATGGTTAAACAACTTATTGGAAATACAAGGCATTCGCTCTTATAAGTTATAAATTGATCGATGTAGTTCTATTTCTACCGAGCACAGATTGCACTTGCACACTTGGACTTGTATACATCCTAAGACAGTGAAAGAACAGGGGAAGAAAAGAAAGTCTGTACACAATTACGAAGCCTACGCTGCTACGCAAAAGAATGCCGTCACCAACAAATTGGGAGCAGATCAAGGCTGTCCATGGCTGTTTGCGCTATTGTCTGCACTTTCTTTCTGCAGCCACCATGCTCCACCCCAAGTTGTGGAATAATGCTGTGAAGCGATCGAGGAGCTGAGGTACCTGAATTCATCCTCTTCTCCAAACTCTGCAATTCATCAAGGAGAAGAGCCCTGATCCTCTGATCAACCTAACCTTGTATCCACAACCGTGCCACGGATTCATGCCTTGAACGAACTGTTCGAGCTAGCCATGGACTTGAGGTCCTTGTACGGCCCGGGCACCAGCTCCTGCTCCATGCCGGACCGTTTCCTCTTCCTCTTCTCCCACATCCTGTAACCCCAGTACGCTCCAGCCGCAGCCAGCGCCACGAGGACCAGCGACAGCACCACGGTCGCGGCGGTAACGCTTGGCGACATGCCGCGCCGCGCCGCCGAGGCCGAGCTCGCCGCCTTCCGGACCTTGAAGTAGCCCAGCATCCGGTCGTCGGCCTGGTACACCATCGTCTCCACGGGGAAGTCGATGAGGTAGCAGTACCCGCTGGCGCCGTTGAACACCGCGCCCCAGCAGGTGCAGTTGCCAGCGCACGCCAGCTCGCACGCGTCCGCCGTCGTGTTCGTCCCCACCGCCGGCAGCTCCTCCTTGTACGCCACGGACACCCGCGTCCGCCGCACCACGTCGAAGTCTTCCTGCTGCTTCTTCCGCGGCCCAGTGCTGCAGAGATCGGCGGCGGCGGCGGTCTCCTCGGCGGCGTGGCACGGCGGGGCGGCGGTGGTGGCGGTGCTCGTGTCGAGGCACTGGCACTGGGTGTTCCCGTTCCCGGGGACGCACAGCCCGTACGCGCCGCACGACGTCGGCAGCTCGCACCGCTCCGCGATCGCCTTGTAGTCCGACGTCCACGCCTTGGAGTTGGACGACCAGTAGTACGCGCGGAGGTTGCCGTCGTCGTCCAGCGTCATCCGCCGGAACACGCCGGTGAGGTTCAGGGTGAACGTGTCGAACGACAGCACGTCCACCCTCGTCGGGTGCTCGCCGCCGTCGAGGTACAGGCCGAAGAACCCGAGGCGGTCGAGGCGGCCGTAGACCGGCGGTTGCGTGGCGTTCTCCGGCTGCGCCTCTAATGCCGTGTGCTTCCAGTACACGGGCGCCGTGGTCGCCGCCGCACGACCGCCGTCGAACACCATGTGCAGCGCCATGTACGTCTTGCCGAGCCGCAGCGCGAAGCGGCGGTTCGCGGAGATGAGCGGCAGCGACGAGGCGGTGAAGTTCTGGTCCACGACCAGCGTGTCGGACGGGTAATCGAAGCTCTGCCACGCCGGCGGTAGCGGCCTCGAGTACCGTTGCACGACGAGGTTGGAGGAGTTGAGCAGCGCGACGACGTCGCCCGCGGCGTTGAGCGTCCGCCACAGCACGGCGCCGTCGTGGGCAGTGAGGACCAGGCTGTTTTCGAAGGTGAGCGTGGCCGCGCGTGACCAGTCGCCGAGCCGCGCCGGCGTGGCGCGCCAGACGGGGAAGGACGACGGGAGGTGCACCACGGCGAGGTCTAGCGACGCTGGGCCCACGCGGAGGAAGCCTAGCGCGAAGACGGCGCTTGTCGCGTACAGCACCGGCTCGAACGACGCCGCGGACCCGGCTGCGTGCGTCGCGGTGAAGCCGTTCTGGAGCTGCGTTGTCAGCTCTTCTTCTCCCTTCGCCCCGTCGACCGAGGGCATCGCTGGCGATGCCACGCAGAGGAGGACGATGACGACGACGGCAGCGGCGATCGCCGGATCACACTTGCCTTGCCTCATTGTGGAGAAAGAGGATAGATGAAGATGAAGGTCAAATGTATCAGAGAGATTGCATACTAGATATATGCATTGGGATTGGGATATGTGCATTTGGGCAAGGTCAACGGTGTGGCTGCAGGCAATGCCTGTCTCCATTTTGGTCAGTAGGTCAGGCCTGTCACAAGTTGCAGATGGCCAATATATAAAATAAAATGATGCAAATGCATATGCCCAATGTTGTGGGCGAGATGAATGTGCATCAACTGAAAAAAACTTTGCATCGTATCCAAGTTGTAAGTTGCAACAACAGGCAACAAAGTGCCTAGTGGTATGAACTGGCAAAATAAAAGGTCAACACAAAGCTTCTACCCAATAGTCAACTACCGTTTTTTTTAAAAAAAAAAGGTTGTTTTTTTTTTATAAAAAAAGACAGCTACCTGTTCTATTTGTGTACTACCTGCCTTTGATTTCTCCCTAGCTTTTGTGAATTATGATGAAGTGATGTTGCTACCTCTCTGGATCTGGTTGGGTTCATGTGAGCATAATTTGGGAATTGTTAAGGATTCAGGTGTCACGATCCTTCAGTTCGTCAGCTCGTGTTGGCAACCGGTGAAAGCTTCGCGTCGTACGGGCGTTTACTTGGATTAATGTACTACGTGAGGACGCAAACGGAGATGCCCATGGTTTGTTCATCTATGCGTTGACCTTGAACAGATCAGATTGGGAGTGACAGAGAATGTGTATTATTACTGTATTCTTATAAGCATTGTATTCTTTTTTTTTTGGAACAGATGGTTTATCAGTCCCTGACATTGGGATCTCATTAACATATACTGTATTTGAATAAAAACCAATCAGTCCCTTGTATGTCAGCGCACTGAACAATCATATCATATCAGTGTGGCCGATTGCATTACTTGGCTTCTAAGAAGGATCTAGTTTAGTGTGTATACCTCATTATCACGTGGCTTATCTATCTGTGTTTCAGTTCAAGTCTTCATACATACTAGTAGTACGTAGCTTGCTCATGAAAATGACAGTGGGGGGCACCTTTCTTGGGGCATGCATCATCAGGCATCATATTTTTCACACTTGTGATTTATCAAACAATTTCGGCTTCTCTGACTCTCTACAAGAACAAGTTCAGTACCGAGAATATTGGAGCCCGGAGCAAGAAATTGACTTTGCCTGTAGCTATTTGATTGACTTTTATGAGCTATTGTTTTTTTAAAAGCAGCTAGCAGACCTTACACAACTTGGAAGATAGCTTACATTAGCATCTAAGTAATTTTCTAGAGGAGCAACGTGTGATACGACAGCTATATTAACATGTCATCCCATTTGGCGAAACAGCTTCTCACGTAGCATAAAAAAATCATCATATTACTCTTTTCCCTTTTTTTTCCATAAAAAAAAATATGCCAAACAAGACTTTATTTGAAGAATTAATAGCAAACATTAGCGTCTCTTTAAGTAATTTTCTAGAGGGACAACGTGTAATGACATTATATTAGCATGTCAATGTGACGAGTCTTATTCGGAGAACTCGTCCCTATCGACGAGAAGAAGATATAAAAAAAAAAACAAAATAATGCCGTTCACATCCACTACAACTTGCTAGAGCAGAGAGCTATAGCCGCAGGCCGAGGCCCATCCTCACTGCCATAGGGCCGTTCAGGCCCACTGGACGCTTGCACGACATCAGCCATGCATGGTCAATCTACGAAGTGCATGGTACTGCATCTAGTTTAAACGGTACTCACTTCGTCTATAAAAAAAAATTCTGGGTTTGTTCTAAATTAAATTTTTAAACTTTGACCAAATTTTTAAAATAAAAGTATTAAAAGTTATGATATCAAACTAGTATTATTGGATTTATCTAAGAACATATTTTTATAAGGTGCTCATTTTAAGTCATAGATGTTGTTACATTTTTCTATAAAGTTAGTCAAAATTAAAAAAGTTTGACTGACACGGATTCTAGGAATTAATTTTTTCAGGAACGGAGGGAGTAAGTCGTTCTTGTTTTAGCTTTTGTTACATAACTAGATATAAGCTAGTATTATTAGATACATCATAAAAATTAAGTATTAAAAAATCAAAATAACTTATAATTTAGGATGCAGAGAATACTAGTGAACAATAAAATGGTAGATTCGAAGACAAAAGAGCCTTCGGTGTAAAACTCCTCCCTTCATAGAACTTGTTACCTTGAATAAACTCCTACTCCCTTCATTCTAAAATAAAAGTTTTTCATAGAAGTTTTCCTTGCTTATCAAGAAGTTAACTTTTTTAACTTTAATCAAATAGATATTAGATATAAAAAAATACGTACGCTAGCCCTACTTCTACGAGCGCCTCCAAAAGACTGAGCTGGATCCTAGAATAAATCTAGAAAAATATGAACACATATATATGCTAAGCCAAGGATTTGAACTCAGGTAGACAAGTTCCACCATAAAAAGTCCAACCAATAAATTTAAACCAGTTCATGACATTTTAAAAATTTCGAAGAGTCCAAATATCTTCATTTTATCGTCACGCCCACAGACACCGCCCGTGGGCGATAAAAGCAAAGAATGCATATCACTTCACTGATCATATATATGCATCATTCAGCAATGGGTAGTTCATGGCGGCAGAGAGGGCACATGTTGCTGATCCCAAGCCACTTGGCGATGCAGTCTGTCTGGAACTTGTGGCCACCCAATGGACAAGGCATCACGCTGACCTGTGCACTGTCCACAAACTCCTGGAAGCAGATGCTACACTCGGTGACGCCGCAACCACCTCCCTCCGCTACGCCACCGGCGGTGGCGCGGAACGTTTGCATCTTCAGGCTACGCACGGCGGCGGCAGATGCAGCGACCGAGCCAAAGCCGCCGTTGCGGTAGGGCTCGTCGTCGTCGGGCGGAACAAGGCCTGCAGCCCGCTGGGCGGCGCTAAGCACCAGGTGTGGAAAGACACGAGAAACCTCTTGCTCGTCGTAGCCGACGTATAGTAAGTTGCGTACGTCGACATGGATGGAGTGACAGAACTCGTCAAGCAGCGCGATATCGCCCTCCTCCACGCCGCCGCGGACTTGGTCGTTAATGACAAGCAACGTCGCGTTCGCGTCACCGGTGACCTCGTGAGGCACCGGGGTAAACGTGATCGTAAGCACCAGGTCTGCCAGGCTGAGCTGCCCTTGGTCATGCAAAACCACACTAGCTTCTTGTATGCGTCGATTAATGTCGTCGTCGTCTGTGGCGGCGGCGGTGGTGGACGCGCCGTTGTTCGCAGCACCCGAGGCGGCCGCCATGGCGTTGTTACGCGCGATGCGGTGGCGTTGGTAGAGGACGGACGAACGGACCAACGAACGCGTGATGACTGTGTTTCTTCGTTCGATCGACTACTGACCTCCTAGCTAGCTATAGATATAGATGGACGGCCGGGGCCGTAGGGATGTGGAGCTCAATTCGTTTAGGAAAAGGAAACGAATCCGACGAGCTATAGTCATAAACTCAGCATTATGGATGGATGTCGAGTTCAATTCGTCTAAGAAAAGGAAACAAATTGATCTGATTCACAAACACATTGCCAAGCAATGCATGCAGTTCATTCGGAGTCCGAACTACTAGCTAGTAGGTAACTAGATAATGGATCGTACATGCATCGGATCGGAAGATGACGTCCTTTGATTAATTATACAGTATATACTACAATTTAATCAAGTGTGCTATAGTATATTCTAACATATATACTTCCTCAATCCCTAAATTTCTATCTTTCTCACTTCCCAATAAATAACTTAGGTTAATTTATAAAAAAATATTAATATTTATGATGCATAATTGATATCATTGGATAGATCTTTAGATCTAGTTTTTTAATAAATTTATTTGAAGATATAAATATTGTTTGTATTTTCTACAAATCTAGTCAAAGTTGTGACATGAAAATCCAAAATGACAAATAATAAGGGATGGAGTGAGTATGTTTGTAAAATTATGCTTGTATATGTTGTAAACTGGCCTATAATTCGTGTCCCTTCTTTACTTAACTCAATTCAATATGCAGGTAGGAATTAATTTAAACTATTAAAATAGTATATAAAAAAATTGAAACCTCCTTTTCTTTTTTTTTCTTTTTCTTTTTAAAGTTGAAACAATCTATTTTCTTAATTTAGGATAAATGTAAGGTTGTGTCAAAATCTGAGGTACATGCAAGATCGAAACTTATCTCAGGTGTGCAAATTTCACAATTAATTGTAGGAAGATGGAACTCGGCCAACAACATTGCATTGCCTCTCATTGGGTGAATATATGCGAGTTACAGAGATGCGCGCGGAGCGCACGACACTCGGTCGTGGGCAACATCGTAACCGCCCGAAGACCGGCTATGCTACAAAACTATGTGACTCAACACCGGCACGCAGTTGGTGCGGTCTTTACAACGCAGTAGGTACAATGCAAAGACTAGATAGAAAGCTTCAAAAGTCGATGTCGGTAGCCCGGCCGCTTTGTCATCACATCGGCGTACTACTCACCAGTCGGCACGTGCAAGACACGAAGATCGCCCAGCTGCACCCGTTCGCACACGAAGTGAATGTCCAGCTCAATGTGTTTAGTGCGCACCGGATTGGCGGACATGTAGACCGCTGACATGTTGTCGCAGTAGGCGACGGTAGCCTTGTCGACGGTGCAACTTAGTTTGCCGAGCAGTTGACGAAACCAGATGCATTCCGCGGCGGCATTGGCAACAGCTCGGTATTCAGCTTCAGCGCTGGACCGAGATACCGTAGGTCCGTAGGCTTCCGCTTGGATGGCCATGATACCAGGGTGTCGCCGAGGAACACACAGAAACCAGAGGTGGAGTGTCTAGTATCCGGGCAGACAACAATAGTAGAAGCAGGCCGGCAGTTGGTCATGCCGGCGCGTTGGAGCACATCCTTGGTGTAGCGCTGCTGAGACAGGTGGAAGTCGTGGTCGTCACGCTTGACGTCGATGCCGAGGAAGAACCGCAGATCGCTGAGGTCCTTGACGGCGAATTCACCGCGCAGGCGATCGATGATCTGTTGGAGGAGCGCCGAACTGGAGCCAGTGATCACCATGTCATCTACATCTAGTAGAATATAGGCGATGTTCGTCCCACACCGGAGAACGAACAGAGACGAGTCAGAGAGCGTCGGGGTGAAACTGATGGTGATCACGAACTTGACGAAGCGGTCTATCGGGTACAAAGGTAAGGGGTACCCTAATTTGTGGCGATTTAGTACTTAATATTCAGGCGAAATCCAAAAGTCATCCAACCTATAAGGGAAGGCCCATGAAGCAGGGGCCTACCTCCCCATCAAACATGACTAGTCATGGGCCGGTCCATTACCAAGGGGATAGTAGGCAGGATCCCCCTCTGCCTCGACCTCTCGGACAACGGAAGGAGGGTCGATCGATCGACCCTCGACCTCGACCTCGACCCCTCGAATAACGGACAGGGGGTCGATCGAACGACCCGCGAGCAGGAGGCTCGATCGACTCACCCACTCCTAGTATGGGGTAAAAGGAATCCAATGCGCCCACCTGCTCCCGCCTAACGCCATGGGCGGCCACTACCATGGTCAAATCTATCAACTCGTCGCCCATACTCGGGCTCTCTGACGATCGTGCGGCCACTGTAGCCACGTCACAAGTACAAAACCCAAAGGCACCCCCTCGAGCCATGAACGGAATAGCCCTCAACCGTGTTTACAGGGGCGCGTCAGGGTCATGCAGGCCTCGACGCACCTCGACCCGGGGGCTCGACCGTCACCTCCAACCACTCGGGCATGGGACCCATCCTATCCACTCCGCATCGGCTGCAAAGCTCGCACCCGTCCACTGGAGGCCGATCGTCCTACACCATGATGTTCGGCAACGTCCGGTCCGCTATCACCATGCCCTGAAGCACCAGAAGGACCGGAAAGCCATACCGCTACAGCGATCGGCGTCCCACCGCAAGCATGGCGCCATGGACACGCCTCCCATGCCGCTATAGTCTAGGACCTCTGTACTCTCATGTCTCCCCTTGGTCTATAAAAGGGGACGATGGCATAGTAGGGAGGGCATCGGGACACAGAACAGGGGCATAACCTCACACATCAGAACACAACAGCAAGACATCCGCTCACACTTGCTACCGTCTAAACAACACCCACTAGCACTCTCCACAAACCCACTAGCATACGCAACAGAGTGCCACCTCCGAACACAATACAATCCAGTGATGGCTTGATCAACATCTCAAGCAATCAACCGACTCCACTAGGGTAGCCCGGCTAGTCCTAGGCCTCAGCTCACTTCGAGCACCCCTGTGTAAACCAGCTTGTACCCCCCTGTATGAGCACTTCGGTGCGAGATAATACAATTCTTTCTTCCCCGCTGGACGTAGGGTCTTCTTTGCCCGAACCAGGATAAATATTGTGTTCTTCTTGCATCACATCTGGGAGTGGGAGCACGCAATATACAAATTTACTAGTTGGTGATTGACCCCCTGGGTCGAAACGCCGACATGTTCGAACCAAGCATGCAGCGCTTGACGGAGACCGGCTGAGGAGGCAGAAGGCGTCAGGACGAGCAGCGTCGACAAAGCCAGTGGGTTGTTGACACAACACATGTTCTTGTAGATGGCCGTGAAGAAAGGCGTTGGATACATCGAGCTACCAGGTCGGCCAGCGTCGGGAGGCCGCGATGGTGAGCACCGTGTGGATTTTCGCTAGTTTGACGACAGGTGTGAAGGTTTCCCCGAAATCAATACCAGCGCGTTGTGTCAAACCGCTGACAACCCAATGGGCTTTGTACCGATCAAGGGATCCATTAGAATGAAGCTTATTCTTAAAGACCCATTTGCTAGAGGGGTGGATGGTCAACAAGACGCCATGTCCGATTGGACTGCAAGCTAGGCGCAGAACTTAGGTTCCATGGCGGCATACCAATTGGGATCCCGGAGCGTGGCACGAACAGAAGATGGCAAAGGGGAGAACAGAAGATGGCAAAGGGGAGATCACAGCGTTGGGTGCCTGGTCGGCTGAAAGAGCATTGCGGGGATTGGGTTTGTAGATGCATGCTCTGGTTCGCATCATCATGTGATGGACGGGAGCGCTCACGACATGTGGGGAAGGCGATGAGATCACTATGGGCGACATCACGCTAGGAACGGCGAGCGACAGCGTTGTGGTGTGGGGAGAAACGGAGCCCGAAGCAGGATGTGGAGTCGACGCAGATGCTTGTGATGGGGGCGTGATGTGCGACGAGGATGTCGACGGCGGAAGGACTGCGGATTGCAGAAGCACAACAACCTTTGTTGTCGGATGCGCTACAGGAACCCGAGAGGAAGGAGAAGGAGACACTGAATGCGAACGGAAAGGAAACTGATGCTCGTCGAAAACAACATGCCGAGAAGTAATCACCTTCCGCGATTGTAGATCAATTACCGAGGTGCACACGGGTCGTGGGCGACGTCGTAACCGTCCAGAGACCGACTATGCTACAAAACTATGTGACTCAACAACAATTAATCAATCATGATCCAATTCAATTGTATATGGATATAGACCAAGAAAGGCATACAATCAAATCGGTACTAGAGTGAAGCATATCGAGGAATCTAAGGGGGTGTTTGGTTGCCTGACTTATTTTTAGTCCCTTATGTTTAGTACCAATTAAATGAATTAAATATAATTTATATTATAAAACTAATTACAGCGTCATGTAGTACTTCATGAGACGAATCTATTAAGCCTAATTAATCCATCATTAACATATCTTTACTGTAGCACCATATTGTCAAATCATAGACTATTTTATATCAATAGATTTGTTTCGCAAAATAGTCTTCGACTGACAAATTAGTTTTATAAATAGTCTATATTTAATACTCCTAATTAGTGTCTAGATATCCGATATGACTGAGACTTTTTTTAGTCCCTAAAACCAAACACCCCCTAAGTTTGAAGATCTAGAAGCAAATATATAGGATCAAGTTAACAATGCCCCGATTTGTGCTCTCGTGCTCCTCGTTGGTGAGGACCAACATCACTTGGCAGTTCGCACACCTCTCTGCACCTACGCCAGACAGCACCCGTTTGGCAATAGCAACTCTGACAGACTAGCTTCACTTCAGTGATCTATCATATGCATGCACTAGGAATGGGCAATTCATGGCGGCAGAGAGGGCACTTGCTGCTGATCCCCAACCACTTGGTGATGCACTCGGGGTGGAACCTGTGGACGCGAGACGACGGACACGGCATCACGCTGACCTGTCCACCGTCCACAAACTCCTCCAGGCATATGCCGCACTCCGTGATGCCACCGCTGTCGTCATCTTCTCCGGATCCGGTGCCGGTGGCGTGGAAGAAGAACGTTTGCTTCTCTAGTCCGGCGTTCTGGTAGGCCTGCTCGAGCATGTGGTCCATTGCCTCCATGCCGGCGCGAACCACCAGTTGACGCAGGTCCTCGAAGATCCGGTGCTCGTCGGTGCCGGCGTCTTGTAAGGCGAGGACGGCCGTGTTGAGCCGGCGACGGAACACGCCGAGCATCGTGCCCTCGTCGTGCTCTTCGTCGTCGTCGTCGTTTAGGACCCGCATCGCGTCACGCAACTGGTGTTGCTCCAGGATCAAATGCACCCGCTGTTCGAACCTGTTGCTGAAGAAGCTGTCGTCGACCATGGCTGAACGACGTACAAAATCAGAGGCCGGGCGGATATCGTTGTTGCCCTCGGTGTAAGATGGATGAGAACCGATCAAGGCATCATCGTGTGTGGTGGCCGATTTATATATGGAAATGGGCGCCGGTCCTACAGTAGTATGGATGTCGAATTCGTTTAGGAAAAGGAAATAAACCTTCCCTAAAAAAAAGGAAATAAATCAGTTTTTTTTAAAGAAAAACAGCAGTTACGAATTCAGTTCGGACTCATCCTGAACTATTACCTTTATTTCCTTTTTTTTTCCCCTACGCGTGCGCTGTCCCACCATGCTGTTGTCTCTTCATTCAGTCGACACTTGAGACAAGGCCTGTACGAAAAGGTGCTCAGAGAGTTTTGTACAGAGCGTTCTCTACCATTTTTGTTGTTGTTGTACATGCGATTGGTAACTCCGGCCTTCCATATAGGTGTTTAGGAAATAATATATATAGTAACTTCTTGTGTAATTCGACCCTAGCAGAAATTGGCAAGTTTCCATACGCCAAATGGGACAAGCCCTTATCCATTGATTGAAAAAACTGCACACAACCAAAATCTATAAGATCTCCTGGTAAAAATTTAGTACAAACTTTTTCATATTAAATGTATCATCATAGTAAAAAAAATTATGTACTATAACTACTGGTAATATTTTACTACTCCTTAATATATCTATAGCTTTGAGCCATAGAACATCTCCGATTAAGCTATGCTCATAGCAAAATGCTAGAGCCTTGTTAGCCTCTAGCAAAGGTATTTTGTCTTGACGTGTGAATAAGATATTTGGCCTTGACAATGGGAAATAAGGTGAATGTGAGGTTTGTACTTATATAGTATTTAAAGGGGCTGTCTACTTGACATCTGGTTGTTTTGTAGGGGGCAAGCAACCAGGTGTTTAGCACTGACAAAACAACCGCTTAAAACATAATGGAAAATTCGAGTTTTTCATGGGAATCCAACACACGAATTTCCATACATCAGATCAAAAGCTGACGGCTAGATTTGTTGTACTGTTTCGTCGGATCACAAAAGCTAACCGGATAAGCTTTGTTCTTTATAATTTTGAGCGTGCGTTTTTCTGCAATCAATTTTGAGCATGAGTCATCCGTAACTCCTAGAGCCTTTTTATATTCCTTTTCAACAATTAATATTTTTAAAACCTTCCAAAATGATACTCCTATTTAAGAATAGTAGTAATATTAAAATACGGCAACTCCAATCCATAGCCCCAATCAATATGTCAAGTCGGATCACTAATTAATATGCATGGTGCAGTCTCACTGAATACTCTCTTTACCCCTAAATTAACTATCGTTATTGTTGTACGTGTTATAAGTTTAACTCGATTTATATAAAATACGTGCAACATTTGTACCTTCAAATAATTAAAAAAAACTAGATTCGAAAATCTTTCCAATAACACTAATTTCATACCATAAATATTAATATTTTTTAATATACATTTAATCAAAGTTATTTCATAGGAAGCGTAAACGACATATGTTTAGGGAGTGAGGGAGTAAGCAACAAAAATGTAATGCAGACTCCTATATAGCCTAAACATAAGAGAACAATCTCCCAATTAGGGAAACAAAATTTTAAAGCAACCCTAAATAACAACAATATAACAAAACAAGCTCTAATTTTTTTTAAATATCCCCAAAATAACAACAATACAACAAAACAAGCTTCTAATTGGAAGTTTTTTTTTTAAAAAAAACAAAGTAATAACAACACAACAAATTAGGGAAATAAAATTTTAAAACAACCCTAAACAACAACAATATAACAAAACAAGCTCTAAAATTTTAAAACATCCCCAAAATAAAAACAATACAACAAAATAATCTTCTAATTGGAAGGAATTTTTTATAAAAAAACAAAGAAATAACAACACAACAAATTAGGGAAACAAAATTTTAAAACAACCCTAAACAATAACAATATAACAAAACAAGCTCTAAAATTTTAAAACATCCCCAAAATAACAATAATACAACAAAACAAGCTTCTAATTGGAAGGATTTTTTTAAAAAAACAAAGCAATAACAACACAACAAAACAAGTTGTGGTTGGGAGAAAAAAAAGTTAAAACAACCTTAAAGCAACAACAGTAAAACAAACAGAGCTGCCAACTAGAAGACATTTAGAAAAAAAACTAAGAAACAACAATACAAAGAAAATTACAACTTAGGATCCAAACTATAAAAATAACCCTTAACAACAAAAACAACTATTAACTGACAAGTCAAACTAAAAAAAACAACAACAACAAAAAAAACTGCCTACCAGGGAAGGGAAAAGGGCTAACCATAAAGATAATCTTTAACACCATTAAAACACAACCCTAACAATAGGAGGCCAAATTATAGTAACAATCTTTAACAAGATATTAACTATGAGCAAATTGTAATAAAAGCATTAGCAAATAAAAAGACGCACCAAAATAACAATAATAAATTAAAAGTGACCCTTTAAACAGTCTAAATGGTGAAACCCTAACCAGAATACACAATAATACAAGACTTGTGATAAAGAACTATAAAAAATACATTCTAAACATACTGTACAACATTAGTGAACCCTAAATACAAATCCTTCGTAGTCCTTAGATACAAAACATAGACAAACAGTAAGTACAAAGAACTTAGTCGTTTATAAATATGAAACATTGATAAATTCTAATGAAGCATGAAGTTCTAATAAATCTTCATATTCGAAACATGAACTTAGAATCCACTATAGTTGATGGGCGGTGCACGTTAACGGGCTGACATGGTACAGTTTCAATTTCAACTCTATTCATTTTCCATTTTCATTTATCTCATGTCTCACGGTCTCTTCTTCCAGGCTCTACAAGGCTAGCTCATGGTAGGTGTATGGATTATTCCAAGCTCTACAAGGCTAGCTAGTGGTAGGTGTATCGATCTACAAGGCTAGTGATACGTGTATCGATCGACGGTGTCGTGTCAAGTAGGTGTATGCAATATGTGGGTGTAATTAATCAAAAACAAGAATGACACAAGCACTGCAACCAGCTAGCATGTGTGTGGCACGGACACCTCCCTTGCTGAATCCAACACGTGTGCGCGTGTGCAAGCACTCTCTCACAGACGACCACCTGCAGGACGTACGGATGCCCTCGAGTGCTGTAACACCCTAAAATTTAAAAATAGAAATTAGATTTAAATTTGCTTAAATTTGATTTATTTCAAATTATTTTTGGTGAGCATAGAATTAAATAAATAAAACTAAAACTAATATCACATGCGAGGGCTCAACTTGTTTGCGCATAGCATGCCTCTGCATTTTCTTGTGTTGGGTGAATTTGCAAAACTCAAAAAGGATTTTAAAACCCTTTTGAAAATCTTTTGGAAAATCAATTTGCAAAAAAAAAATAAAAAGAAAAGAAGAAGGAAAACCGAAACCCTCTCATCTCTCTCTTTCGGCCTGTCTGGCCCAACACCCGGCCTGCTCCGTCTCCCTCCTCTTCTCCCGCGTGGGCCGGCCCAGCTTGCCGCGGCCCAGCTCGCCCGCGCCCGCGTCCCTCTCCTCCTCCCTTGTGCGGCTGACAGCACGGGCCCGCGTGTCAGCCCCTCTCCCTTCTCCTTCCTTGAGTCCGAGCCGGAGACGCCGCGCGCCGCCGAGTCCGCAACCGCCACGCGACGTCCGCGCACGCGTCATAGCCGCGTGGGACTCTGTCCCCGGCCGCCATAAATAGCAACCGCCCCGCGCCGTTTTTCTCCCACCGCATCGCCTCACAATCGAAGCAGCGTCGCCAAGCAGAGCTCCGCCGCCGCGCAGAGCTCCCCCACCGCCGTTCCGCGCAACTCTGGCCGCGGTAAACCTCTCCGACCCTCGCATTGCCTTTGCGTACGTGCGGAATGTCTTTCCCCTTCCTTTTTCCCCTCTCCTTTGCGCTCGGTTTGACCCCACCGCCGCTCTGCAGGAAACCGCCGCCGCTGTTCACCGTCGACGGCCGTCCTCCGCCCTCGATCGAGCCCTGCCAGTGCCCTAGGTGAGTTCACGGCTCCGTCCTCTCGCTCCCCGACCAAATCCCATGCGAAACCGAGCACCTTAGCTCGAGATCATCTCGCTCCGCCGTGTGCAGGACCTCCGCCGCCGCTGTACCGCGTCGTCGGCCCTTCCCAACCGTCCTCGAGCCCCTCCGAGCTCCTAGGCGAGTTCACCTCTCTCTCCTCTTTCTCCCGCTGCCCTCGGAGTCGAAAACTGAACACCGTAGCCTCCGATCGACCCCCGCCGACGAGCACGGGCTCGGATCGGCCTTGGCGCCGCCGTGCGCCGCCCTGCTCTGGCAGTCGCGCCGCCCTCTCCCCTCCTTCCTTCTAATCTGGGCCGTCCAGATTAGATCGGATGGATCTAATCCATCCATACCCCTTCGTCTGGCAATCTTGCTAAAGAGCCCCTCGGGTTCTCTGGCTCTCAACCCACCGTCCAAAGCGGTTTTCACCTTTACGCTTTTCCCGCTGGAAAGCGTATTCTCTTTTAAATCTGTTTTAATTCGAAAATAAAAGAAAATCCTCTATTTATAGATTTGTCATCCGATTTCAAAACCCTATAACTTCTTTGTTTTTAATCCAAATCGATCCGTTCAAGTTGCGTTAGATTCGTAGTTTTATGCTATATCCAGTGGTATAGTTTTCATCTATGTTAATCACTTTTGAAAATAAAAGTAAATTAATTCTTTTAATGCTTTAATCTTGCCCTTTTCAAAATCTTGTTTAATCTCTAGTTTATTCGTTTTAGATCCGTTTTGTCCCGTTCGAGTTGCGTTGGTTTCGTAACGATAAGATCTACCTGTTAGTAACAATATTAAATATGTTTTATTCTCTGAAATAAATTGATAATTGATTAATCTATACAATCAATGGTTTTCCGATTAAAATTAATTAGGGTTTTCCACCTCGGCTTTTCATAAAACAAAACATACTTAGTTTAATCTTGTTTTTACAAAGCAAAGTAATGTGACTTAATTTAATTTGGGTATTTCTCTGAAGTATCCAATATATGCTTTTTAAATAAAATAAATGAAGTTTAATTATCTTATAAAAGCTAATCTTCGGTAGACGTTTCTTTTCCTTTATAGATCCGATTAGCGTGTTTCTCGCGTCTGCGTGATCGTAGCAAGACGTAGACTTCTTTTAAATCTTTTTCATTGATTGGTGTATTGTTCTGAAGTAGATATATTGTATGTTTTGTATGATTGTTTAGATGCTTGTGTGGTGTTTATGATCTTGTCCAATCGGTGAGATTTACGTGGAGATCAAGAAGAAGTCATCAGAAGATCGAGAATCAAGTGAAGAAAGGATCTAAGAGTTTAAGGCAAGTTTAACATGGGATCATCCTTGTTACCTATTCACTTTAATTCATCTAATCATATTGCATGTGTCTAAATTGATTCCTATTTAGATCTATACCATAGCTTGTTACCTTGTACCTTGTCACCATGGGTTTCTATGCATATGGGTAGCTCTGCTATGCTTTACATGATGAATATGGAATCGAATATTGATTAATGATATATGCAACAATGAGATAAAATTGGCTTTTATAGCAACATGGAATATGACCCCACTGTAGGGCAAAAGCTGGGACTCAAATGCAACCATGAGTGCTATAATAGCTCTGGCTTTAGTCAAGTATGAAGATTCGTACTAGCATGTTGACAGTTCGTGAAAGGCACCATTGCCGAGCTGGTTGTAGGGCATGTCCTAGGGTGGTTACCGCTTCGAAAGGTACCATCGAGTAGGGGCTTTACATACCCCTTGCCCTTGGGTCCGTAGGGTGTGTCAACATGTTGGGAAGACTTTTGAAAGACTTCATAGTGTTCCCTGCCCGCTCACCTTGGAAGTGTTTTGGGAGTTGCAAACCCGGGCATATGGGCAACACGGCTTGTGGGTAAAGTGTATAACCTCTGCAGAGTGTAAACGTATCATGATAGCCGTGCTCACGGTCACGAGCGGCCTGGAAAACTCACAGTGTTAGTAACTCCTGTTGTTGAACAACTTATGATGGTAAGTTTGGAGATATGATATATGAGATTGTTTCATTAATGATCATGTGGTTACCAACTGGGTTAAGCATAACTAAAGCTAATTGTTGTTAAAACTTGACCAAGTTAAAAGCAACCGCAGTAAGCCAGTGTCAGCCTTTTGAGCTTCATAACCCTGTGTTATTCTTGCTGAGTACTTTAAGTGTTCACCCTTCCCCTATCAACCATATCAGATTGCAAAGAGCAAGAGTTAAAGGAGTTAGGCTTGTGATCAACCAGTCAGTTGTCCCTGTGAAGTTGGAGCATTCGCCTGAAGCTCGGAGTCGTCTTTCCGCTGTTTGTTGTGTTGAGGTTATCCTTTGACCTTATATGTTATATATTTAAGTATTGTCTTTTGATATCACCTTAATTTGTGGCTATATGTGAGGTTTGACTTCCTGGGCTCACATATGGTGTAAATCTGGTTTTGTTCTTAAAACCGGGTGTGACAAATTGGTATCAGAGCAATGCTGACTGTAGGACGCAAGCCTAGATAGAACTGGTCGTTGTAGTAAGCTCTTAACCTTGTCTAGTTCTTGCTTCCCCTTTTCCTTGATATTTTCTTAAAAAGTATGCTCCCTCCTTCTCTATTCTTTTATAAGAGCTTTGTCTTGATCCATCTTTTTTTTCCCTTCTATCCAAATAGATGGTTCGTCATGAGAAAGCTGCTCGCAACAACTTTGGAACACCGTGTCTCGGTGAAGGAAGTCAAGCTTTCACGGAAGCTCAGATTCACACACTTGTTGGCACAAGGAGTACATTACTACGTTCTATAGAAGTGAAGCTTTCTTCCACCTTCGACTCATGCAAGTGTTGCAAGACCACTACCCTAATCGACAAGCCATGGTGGAGTATAAATGCACTGTTTGGACTCATCCTAAGTATGAGAACCATTGGAGCACAGAGGCACATGTCACAATGCATAGTCTGACTACTGGTTCAAGGATGGTGGAATCCATTCACACATCTCTCGCAGATCGTTTTAGTATGCAAGCTGGCATATCGGATGCTGCTCATCAAGCTCTTTTGGTATACCTTGGAAAACACTATGAAGACCCGAAAGATGTCAAGCAGAAATACTTTCCTTGATGTCCACCAGGAAGTTTTCAGTGTGTAATGGATGACCCTCAGTCAGAGCAGAATGAACAAGTAAAGGAGATGGCCTTGACCATCCAAGCCCTCCACCAAAAGTTGGAAGATAGTCAACTAGAGTTGTCAGAATTGAGGCAACACTACGAAGAAGCTCTTGATGAGATTGATGATTGGAGAAGTTGTGCTGGATTACCCAAGATCAACATAGTAGAAGATGTGTCCCGCTCTACCCCACGCAAGAGATGCTACCCTGGATGTCGCTGCAGTCGCACCGTGTTTAAGAGATAGGAGTTTATGCCCTTGTGTAATAAAACGTTAGTAGCAAAGTCGAGTCAAGTTTGTGTGTCTTGTGAACTTTTAGTGTTTGGATGATTATCTTTATGATAATGCATGATTTGAGTTTTTGTAATGAGTGCAATGATCTTGTGGGTTTCTCCACAATTTCATTTAGTCTATAGACCTAAGGTTGTAAATAGTTGGGTTCTCTTGTCTCCTGTTTCCCGATCCTGTCACAATCTCTCGCTATCATCTCATCTCCTATTGTCTCTATCATAGCTTTTCTGGAGCATCTTGTCCTTATCACCTTATATCTTTGTTTCGGGAAAGTCAAAAATCATGGAAAAAAAATTCTGGACAAAAGTAGGCTTTTGCACCTTTCTTTGACCTCAAGAATCACCTTCGAATCTGTTATGGTTTGAGAGATACAAAATCACAAGGAGACAGTTGTGCTGCCTGGAACCTGGAACAGTTTTGGTTGGTTGCTGTTTTCGACTACCTTAACAACAAGATCTGGAGAAGTGTGTTATAAGGAAGTGTGTAGATAATTTTGTAACCTTTCCAACGTTCTAAACTACAGCTTCATCGGATTAATGGAACAAGTATGACCGTTTTACTCTGTTGTTGTTTTCCTGTCCGCTCGGAAAACCGAGTTGTGGATTCATACCCTCCCACATGAACTTCCTTGGGATGTCGGAACCTCTTGATGATCATCAACCTAACTCAAAAGAAGATGCAAACTACCCTTTGGAGTCCCTTAGTTGTCTTTTCCTAAGGGGGGTAGCCAAGTTGAAGAAGTTACGAAGACAAAGGTTTCAACTCTCTATCATCTTGCTCGGAAGAATCGGTTATCCCTATGACGGAAAAGTCACTACCAAGGATGATTTACCTTTGTTCAGGATTAGTGTTGATGTGGTTATGCAGCCTCCACCGACAGTCGCCGTCAACCAGCTTGAGGAGAATGACAACCCAACAGAGAGGGTTGTGGATGAAATTTCCAGATGTATTCCCGGAAGATTTGCCAGGATGAGAGTAAAAGAATTAGAAGAACTTAAGAAACAAATTAAAGAGTGGTCGGATAAAGGTTTTATTCGTCCTAGTTCTTCACCTTGGGGTGCACCGGTTATCTTTGTTGACAAAAAAGATGACAGTCAGAGGATGTGTGTTGATTAGCGGTCACTAAATGAGGTAACTATCAAGAACAAGTATCCTTTACCCAGAATTGATGACTTGATTGATCAGTTGAAGGATGCTTGTGTGTTCTCCAAGATTGATCTTCGGTCTGGTTATCATCAGTTGAAGATCCGTGCTTCAGATGTTCCCAAGACAGCATTCACTACAAGGTATGGGTTGTACAAATATACGATAATGTCGTTGGTCTTACCAATGCACCCGCATACTTTATGTACTTGATGAACAAGGTTTTTATGGAATATCTAGATAAGTTTGTGGTGGTATTCATTGATGATATTCTGATCTACTCCAAGAAGGATGATGAACATGCTGAACTCTTGAGATTGGTATTACAGAAGCTTCGAGAGCACCAGTTATACGCTAAAAGAAGTAAGTGTGGATCTTGGTTGAAAGAAGTTTCCTTTCTTGGCCATGTTGTGTCTAATGGAGATATATCAGTTGACCCTAGTAAGATGGAAGATGTACTGAATTGGAAACCCCCAACCAATGTCAGTGAGATTCGCAGTTTCTTGGCTTAGCTGGATACTATAGAAGATTCATTAAAGGATTCTCTAAGCTAGCCAAACCTATGACCACGTTGCTTGAGAAGGATGTCAAGTTTGTTTGGTCAGAGAAGTGTCAGGCTAACTCTGAAGAGTTGAAAAAGAGATTGACTACAGCTCCTGCGTTGACCTTGCCAGACTTGAGTCAGAAGTTCTCTATCTATTGTGATGCCTCTCGTCTTGGTTTGGGTTGTGTGTTTATGCAAGAAGGAAGAGTTGTTGCGTATGCTTCGCGACAACTGAGGAAGCATGAGTGGAATTATCCGACTCATGATTTGGAGTTAGCAGCGGTGGTTCATGCATTGAAGATATGGAGACACTATCTTATTGGTCATAAGTGTGACATCTACACCGACCATAAGAGCTTGAAGTGCATCTTTACTCAATCAGATCTGAATTTGAGGCAACGCCATTGGTTGGAGTTGATCAAGGATTATGACTTAGATGTTCACTATCACCCTGGTAAAGCCAATGTTGTGGCCGATGCTCTTAGCAGGAAAAGTTATGCTAATGAGATTCGGACAATACCTATGCTTGAAGAGTTGTGTGCTGAACTTGAGCATCTCAACTTGAGCATTGTCGCTAATACTATGGAGATGGTAGTGGAGCCTACACTAGCGAAGGAAATTCATGAAGGTCAGTTGTAGGATAAGAATCTGCAGTTACTAGTTGAGAACATGAAGGAAGGAAGATCACCAGGTCTCCGGTTAGATGATAATGGTACATGGTGATATGGAAAGAGGACCTGTGTCCCCGACATCAAGTCTATGCGGGAGACAATTCTGCGAGAAGCTCATGAGTCAACCTACTCGGTACATCCTGGAAGCACTAAGATGTACTTAGATCTTAAAGAGAAATATTGGTGGGTTGGATTGAAACATGATGTAGCAGAATATGTAGCAATATGTGATACATGTCAGAGGGTTAAAGCAGAACATCAGAGACCTGTAGGACTGTTGCAACCGATGAAAATACCTGAATGGAAGTGGGACGAAGTTGGTATGGATTTCATAGTTGGGTTACCGCTTACTCGGAAAGGTTATGACTCAATCTGGGTCATAGTTGATCGCTTGACTAAGGTAGCTCACTTCTTGCCAGTTCGAACCACTTATACGGGAGCACAGTTAGCGGAGTTATATATGGAAAGGATAGTATGCCATCATGGAGTTCCAAGGAAGATTGTGTCAGATAGAGGAACCCAGTTCACTTCGCATTTTTGGAGGAAAGTGCATGAGTCCCTTGGGACAGTGTTGAATTTCAGCTCAGCCTATCACCCTCAGACAGATGGACAGATAGAAAGAACAAATCAAGTGCTAGAAGATATGTTGAGAGCTTGTGCTTTGCAGTATGGTACGAGTTGGGACAAGAGTTTGCCCTATGCTGAGTTCTCATATAACAACAGTTATCAGGAAAGTATTAAGATGACACCGTTTGAAGCTTTGTATGGACGGAAGTGTAGAACTCCGTTGTTCTGGAATCAAACGGGAGAAACTCAAGTGTTTGGACCATATGTTCTGAGAGATGCAGAAGAACAAGTCCGAGTAATCAGAGACAATCTGAAGATAGCACAGTCTCAACAGAAGAGTTACGCTGATAACCGAAGAAGAGTTTTGTCTTTTGAAGTAGGTGATTATGTTTACCTGAAAGTGTCACCTATGAGAAGTGTGAAATGGTTCAATATGAAAGGAAAGTTAGCACCCAGATATATTGGTCCGTTCAAGGTTCTTGAGAGACATGGAGAAGTTGTTTATCGGTTAGAGTTACCGGAAAGTTTGTCAGGAATTCATGACGTGTTTCACGTATCTCAGCTCAAGAAGTGTTTACGAATACCCGAAGAGCAGTTACCGTTGGAGGAACTTACAGTTAAGGAAGATTTGACCTATGAGGAATACCCAGTTAAGATTCTGGAAACAGCTGAAAGAATTACAAGGAGTAAGGTCATTAAGATGTGCTCTCTTACCAGAGTCTCATATCCAAGCAGATATAATCTTTGAAGATAACCTTATCGTTCTCTCTAATCTCTTCGAATCTCGAGGACGAGATTCTTTTAAGGGGGGTAGATTTGTAACACCCTAAAATTTAAAAATAGAAATTAGATTTGAATTTGCTTAAATTTGATTTATTTCAAATTATTTTTGGTGAGCATAGAATTAAATAAATAAAACTAAAACTAATATCACATGCTAGGGTTCAACTTGTTTGTGCATAGCATGCCTCTGCATTTTCTTGTGTTGGGTGGATTTGCAAAACTCAAAAAGGATTTCAAAACCCTTTTGAAAATCTTTTGGAAAATCAATTTGCAAAAAGAAAATAAAAAGAAAAGAAGAAGGAAAACCGAAACCCTCTCCTCTCTCTCTCTTTCGGCCTGTCTGGCCCAACACCTGGCCTGCTCCCTCTCCCTCCTCTTCTCCCGCGTGGGCCGGACCAGCTCGCCCGCGGCCCAGCTCGCCCACGCCCGCGTCCCTCTCCTCCTCCCTTGTGCGACTGACAGCACGGGCCCGCGTGTCAGCCCCTCTCCCTTCTCCTTCCTTGAGTCCGAGCCGGACACGCCGCGCGCCGCCGAGTCCGCAACCGCCACGCGACGTCCGGGCACGCGTCGTAGCCGCGTGGGACTCTGTCCCCGGCCGCCATAAATAGCAACCGCCCCGCGCCGTTTTTTCTCCACCGCATCGCCTCGCAATCACAGCAGTGTCGCCGAGCAGAGCTCCCCCACCGCCGTTCCGCGCAACTCCGGCCGCGGTAAACCTCTCCGACCCTCGCATCGCCTTCGCGTACGTGCGGAACTTCTTTCCCCTTCCTTTTCCCCTCTCCTTTGCGCTCGGTTTGACGCCGCCGCCGCTCTGCAGAAAACCGTCGTTGCTGTTCACCGTCGACGGCCGTCCTCCGCCCTCGATCGAGCCCTGCCAGTGCCCTAGGTTAGTTCGCGGCTCCGTCCTCTCGCTCCCCGACCAAATCCCATGCGAAACCGAGCACCTTAGCTCGAGATCATCTCGCGCTGCCATGTGCAGGACCTCCGCCGCCGCTGTACCGCGCCGTCGGCCCTTCCCGACCGTCCTCGAGCCCCTCCGAGCTCCTAGGCGAGTTCGCCTCTCTCTCCTCTTTCTCCCGGTGCCCTCAGAGTCGAAAACCGAACAACGTAGCCTCCGATCGACCCCCGCCGGCGAGCACGGGCTCGGGTCGGCCATGGCGCCGCCGTGCACCGCCCTGCTCTGGCAGCCGCGCCGCCCTCTCCCTCCCTCCTTCTAATCTGGGCCGTCCAGATTAGATCGGATGGATCTAATCCATCCATACACCTTCGTCTGGCAATCTTGCTAAAGAGCCCCTCGGGTTCTCTGGCTCTCAACCCGCCGTCCAAAGCGGTTTTCACCTTTACGCTTTTCCCTCTGGAAAGCGTATTCTCTTTTAAATCTGTTTTAATTCGAAAATAAAAGAAAATCCTCTATTTACAGATTTGTCATCCGATTTCAAAACCCTATAACTTCTTTGTTTTTAATCCAAATCGATCCGTTCAAGTTGCGTTAGATTCATAGTTTTATGCTATATCCAGTGGTATAGTTTTCATCTATGTTAATCACTTTTGAAAATAAAAGTAAATTAATTGTTTTAATGCTTTAATCTTTCCCTTTTCAAAATCTTGTTTAATCTCTAGTTTATTCGTTTTAGATCTGTTTTGTCCCGTTCGAGTTGCGTTGGTATCGTAACGATAAGATCTACCTGTTAGTAACAATATTAAATATGTTTTATTCTCTAAAATAAATTGATAATTGATTAATCTATACAATCAATGGTTTTCCGATTAAAATTAATTAGGGTTTTCCACCTCGGCTTTTCATAAAACAAAACATACTTAGTTTAATCTTGTTTTTACAAAGCAAAGTAATGTGACTTAATTTAATTTGGGTATTTCTCTGAAGTATCCAATATATGCTTTTTAAATAAAATAAATGAAGTTTAATTATCTTATAAAAGCTAATCTTCGGTAGACGTTTCTTTTCCTTTATAGATCCGATTAGCGTGTTTCTCGCGTCTGCGTGATCTTAGCAAGACGTAGACTTCTTTTAAATCTTTTTCATTGATTGGTGTATTGTTCTGAAGTAGATATATTGTATGCTTTGTATGATTGTTCAGATGCTTGTGTGGTGTTTATGATCTTGTCCAATCGGTGAGATTTACATGGAGATCAAGAAGAAGTCATCAGAAGATCGAGAATCAAGTGAAGAAAGGATCTAAGAGTTTAAGGCAAGTTTAACATGGGATCATCCTTGTTACCTATTCACTTTAATTTATCTAATCATATTGCATGTGTCTAAATTGATTCCTATTTAGATCTATATCATAGCTTGTTACCTTGTACCTTGTCACCATGGGTTTCTATGCATATGGGTAGCTCTGCTATGCTTTACATGATGAATATGGAATTGAATATTGATTAATGATATATGCAACAATGAGATAAAATTGGCTTTTATAGCAACATAGAATAGGACCCCACTGTAGGGCAAAAGCTGGGACTCAAATGCAACCATGAGTGCTATAATGGCTCTGACTTTAGTCAAGTATGAAGATTCGTACTAGCATGTTGACAGTTCGTGAAAGGCACCATTGCCGAGCTGGTTGTAGGGCATGTCCTAGGGTGGTTACCGCTTCGAAAGGTATCATCGAGTAGGGGCTTTACATACCCCTTGCCCTTGGGTCCGTAGGGTGTGTCAACATGTTGGGAAGACTTTTGAAAGACTTCATAGTGTTCCCTGCCCGCTCACCTTGAAAGTGTTTTGGGAGTTGCAAACCCGGGCATATGGGCAACACGGCTTGTGGGTAAAGTGTATAACCTCTGCAGAGTGTAAATCTATCATGATAGCCGTGCTCACGGTCACGAGCGGCCTGGAAAACTCACAGTGTTAGTAACTCCTGTTGTTGAACAACTTATGATGATAAGTTTGGAGATATGATATATGAGATTGTTTCATTAATGATCATGTGGTTACCAACTGGGTTAAGCATAACTAAAGCTAATTGTTGTTAAAACTTGATCAAGTTAAAAGCAACCGCAGTAAGCCAGTGTCAGCCTTTTGAGCTTCATAACCCTGTGTTATTCTTGTTGAGTACTTTAAGTGCTCACCCTTGCCCTATCAACCATATCAGATTGTAAAGAGCAAGAGTTAAAGGAGTTAGGCTTGTGATCAACCAGTCAGTTGTCCCTGTGAAGTTGGAGCATTCGCCTGAAGTTCGGAGTCGTCTTTCCGCTGTTTGTTGTGTTGAGGTTATCCTATGACCTTATATGTTATATATTTAAGTATTGTCTTTTGATATCATTTTAATTTGTGGCTATAGTGAGATTTGACTTTCTAAACTCACATATGGTGTAAATCTGGTTTTATTCTTAAAACGGGTGTGACAAGTACAGCTGGATCAGACAGCCAGAAACATCCCACCGAGGCCATCGCACGGCCGACAATTCGTGTGTTTACAGTTTCTAAAACAACCGGTTGTAGTTTAGCTTTCCCCTATTTAAAATATTTTTCTGTACGTAAATTCCTGAGATCATCGGCGTGGCACGTTAGCTGCCAATTTATATATGCCTATCAACTTATATGATTGCAATTGCAAATATACATTGTTGCTTGCATGGCCCTTGCTTGCTAGACTACGCATGTTTCAGAAAAATCAGGCCGTGGCACCACGGAAGGCCCATCTACATATTGGGCTGCCGTGTTATGGAGCCAGAGAGCATAGCCGGGCCACTGCCCACCGGGCCGTCACCGTGGCGAACATGTTCGCTTCTCCGGCCATTGCTGAACTTAGGGCCTGTTTGAGACGCTCCACATTTTTTACTCTGCTCCACGTTTTTTTTAGCCAAATGACTTCAGCTCCACGCACCTCTAGAAAAAAGGTGAAGTTGTGAGAGCATCTAAAGAGGTACTCCACAAACTTCAGTTTTTTGTGGAGCTGCTCCACAATGGAGTTTGCAGAGCGGTCCCAAACAGGCCCTTAGTGCTCGTTTGGTTACTCGAATCCATTCCGATTCTAGTGCGAAATAGGCCGGAGAAACATTGCCAAACTTTCTGCTGACCAATTTGAAGCTGAAATGTTTCGTGTTTCCTTTATTCACAGTTGAAATGGCCATAGCCTGTCCTAACGCATGCCCCCCCCCCCCCCCTCCGGCTTACTAGGAATAACAAGAATTGCCACTTTTGTTTTGGCCGTTTACTCATAGGAACATAAAACAAAAAATATAATAGAAATACTATTACACACATTTTGGCCGTTTTCTCGTAAAAAATAAAACAAGAAATACAATAAAAGTACATGTATACATACTTTGTCCGTTTTCTATAGAAAAATAAAA
Organism: Microstegium vimineum; assembly: GCA_022036555.1. Taxonomy (NCBI): domain Eukaryota; kingdom Viridiplantae; phylum Streptophyta; class Magnoliopsida; order Poales; family Poaceae; genus Microstegium; species Microstegium vimineum. Next base: position 35,350,185 of record CM039130.1, read on the forward strand.
TAAGAAATACAATAGGAGTACCAATATACATATTTTAGCCGTTTTCCCTAAAAAATAAAACAAAAAATACAATTGAAAAAATGTATATATATTTTGCTCAAGTTTTAAATGCTTTGTTTAGCCATGTAGCGACTAAAAAACTCGTCATATATACCAAGGGCAATTTGGTCTATTCCACCACATTCACCTCTATTTAGAAGCTGAAACCAGACAAATAACTAAACGGTTTCATCAAGTGGTTCTGTTTCTCAGAGAAACGTTTCTCCACAGAATCTGAAACTGAAATGTTTCTCATAGAATTTGGATCCCTACCAAACACACCCTTATTGCTGGGCTGGACTGCTGCTAAGAACGGCGAGCTCGTCTAGGCCTTTTTGTGTTGCACAGCTGCAGAGGACACTCGTCATTATGTGAGAGAAAAATAGCTTCATCAAGAAGCTAATTTGAAAATAGATGTTTTATAAAATTATTGTGAACTGTGTCAAACAGATCCTATATATAACTCGTAGTACCATCCTTTTTTTTGTCAAACTTCTAAAAACTTTTAAAAGTGATGGATGGATGTGAGTCATTGTCCTCGTGGTCATGGATATTAAACCGGACACACGGCCAAAATAGCTAAATGCGCCAACACTGTCGCCAAACATATACAAACATATACACTACTCGTAGCACCAGTGATTTTTCCCCTGCACAGACATTTGTGTCCTTGAATATATTTATTATAAAAAATATATTTTGTAACTAATAATGATAATAATTTACTATCATAAGTGTTAATAGTTTTCATATAAATTTAATCAAATTTTAAAGTGCAACATATAGTTAGTTAAAATATGAATCTCGACTAATAATAGTTTTTCATACCAATTTATTACTGCAAAGTTATGAATCTGGACCGTTCAGATTTATAGTTAAAATATGAAAAACAAAAAAATTGAGACGCAGTGAGTACCCAACATGCATGCATGCATGCTTTGTGGCTGGCCGGTGGCCGGTTGTGGCGCTAGGTATGCTAGCTGGCGCCATGACAACTGGATGTACACACGGCGACCTACAAGTTACGACCAGTACGTGTGTCTGGCAACTGACCGGCCACTCAGTTCTGATCGATTTCTGACCTGCCACTCACTCTCGATGCATATACATATGCATTGACCTGATACATACATATCATGTATGTTTACCAAAAATATCTGATGAGTTTCTCCTGTCCAGACACATTGCATATATACAGTAGCGTGCTATGTGCACGAAGAGAACTATCTATCTACCTGCGTGCACGAGTGGATATCGGACCGATGATAGATCGAGAATAATAATAGAGAGATGGGGTGGTGTCGTGCGTGCGGGCAAAAAGTGGGCGCTCCAATGGCAGCTTTGCAAGTGGCCGACCCCTTTGCTTGTTCACACTCACTCACGCACGCACGTCCCACGGCCTGCCGGAAAAGAAGCAACGGCTGCAAAGCGTCCAGCTCGCGCTAGCTAGCTTGTTGTGTGTCAAAATAGGAGCACCATATAATAATCTACAGGAACAACAGCATCATCGTCTAGTGCAATGTTATGCTGCTTTAACCAATAAAACCCCAACCATGCGCACTACAGCCTGTACTGCTGCTCTAAACTAGTGCCAGAAACAGCAGTAGCGCATTCAGACATGCATACAGGGGAGCTGATGATGAGATCATGGATGATTCAGCTAATAAGCAGCAGGAGCATCAGTTAATTGGCAGCACTGGTGGATCAGGCCGATCACTCACTCACTGTGTGCAGTACGTGTGCTTAGCTAGCTGTGTCGTCGTCTCAGATGATTAAATGCATGAGAGATAATGGGTTGGGCACTATTGGGCATTGGCCACTCGGCCTGCACAAACCAGACGCATGCATTCCATGGGTTTCAAGTAAACAATGAATCTCTTTTTGTTGTAAGGGGTAGCTAGCAGGGAGGAGTTGGTTGGTATTGGTACCGAAGCAAGCAAGTGGAGTGTCTGGAAATGGAATATATATGCACACTCACACTCAGCATCAGCTAGCTAGGCTCGATCTCGGCTGCAGCAGCCTTCGTGAGTGCTTCTACATGGTTGGTGCTTCACTTTAGTATGTAATGTGTATGTATCATTTTGACTGCTCATAGCTCGAGGGCTTTCACGGATACCACAGCACCATCTTTGTGAAAAGGAGAAGCTTGATAGAGTAAATTTTGTATGCTATTTGCAAACTGTTGGCCTTTTGATCATCATCAATCCCTTTCCTAGTTTGAGTTCCTTCCATTCACAATTCAGAAACGAATGCTAGCTACTTGCTGGCTTGCTGTTTTCCATTCACAATTTTAGGAGGAAGGGCCACGCCCTACCAAAACGAGGCCTAGATATATTTATTACACGACGAAAATACAGATACTAGGTAGTGACTGTGTCAGTGTGTGAAACTGTGAATCATTGGCATGGCTCGCATGTGGGGACTGATCTAATCAGAGGAGGATCGGAGCATCGAATCTTTGCATGCATGTCTCTCTTTGCCGGAGCAGCTGAGAGAGAGAGAAACTCAGACTCAGACATAGTATGAAGAAAATGATGAGCTGTAGCTGCACGGCGTCATCCATGGCGTTTGACTTTTTATGAGCTCTGGCCAGCGCTCGGACCATCATTTTGGATCTCGGGGAGCAGAGCAGATGGAAGGCGTCCCATGCTGCTGCTAATTAATTTACTGCTGTAGCTGTTCATAGATCGACCAAAACATTTGTTTTTCTTGGACCAAATAAACAAATGTCTGTTGTTCTCTTGGACTACTAATTAAGGAGAGATTAGATTAGATTAGGGGACAGGAAGACTGGAAGAGCAGAGAGGAGGAGGAGAGGTCGAGAGGAGGATAAAATGTTTACAAGACTGGGAAATCATTAGAGGATCAGACGACAGCGGTCCGGTCACAAAACCCAAAGTCAGACACCGAGACAGACATTATATTCATTCAGCCATAGTACTGCAGAGCTACTACTACACAACAAGTTGCAGCTATGTTTTAGTTGCATTATTATATACAGGGCTACAGTATATGGTAAGTAGCATTTAACTAAGAACAAGAAAATCACGGTCATACAAGTTTGCAGGCAACTTGATATATCCATCTCAGAGTAAGGCTAATAATAGATCTCACTGCTGACTGTATGAATCCTTACAACCAACCTCTCAGCCCACTTATATAATGGTTTCACATTCACATTTAATACATGACCCACTTATCTATCTCACAATATTTCTTGGTTCTTGTGCCTAAGCTGATTGTAAACTTACAACCCACTTCTCCTCTCTTCTCTTCTCTCCTCCACCTCAGCATTCAGTCTGTTTGCAGCCCATTACTATACTTGCTCTCACACACCAACCAAACCAAGCTACAGTGTTAGAGCAAGACACACACGCATTAGGTATACGAAACACTCTTATTATGGCACATTTATATGAACAAGTGCAGCCTCATATGGACCTTCACTTCACGATCTTACACTGAGATAGATAGAGAGGGAGAGAGAGAAAGAGAGAGAAAATACCAAGCAAAAAAAAAACTTGAAGTAATTAACCGCCGGTGGTTACCATACATGTATCAGACAGACTAGGAGATGTACAGACGATGTGACTGATGACTGACACACGCTATATATACTACGAGTTCTAGATGATGGATCACGGAGTGACAGGAATTATAAGCAGTGACAAAAATTACAAGCTAGCTAGAGATTAACAGCATGCAGAAGGTGGATTGTCGATGCATGTACTAGGAGATGAGATGAGATGAGATTCCCAGCATGTACTTTTGTCCCAGTAGTCCCAAGCCCCAACCAACCAAGATGAGGAGATCGATCTAGTGGGCCGGCCGGAGCTGCAGCTCCTCTGCAACTTTGCATCATCATCCTCGCTCACGGCTTGCCCTTGTGCTGCGTGTAGATGTAGTCGAGGTGCGCGTCGCGGAGCAGCCGCCTCTGCAAGCACTCGTCGTCGTCGTCGTTGCCGGCCTCCTTGCACGCCTCCTCCTCCACCTCCACCTCTGCTCCCATCATCTGCAGAAGCAGAAGCAGGACTCATGCATGGAAGATGAGCATGAGCTTATATATATATATATATATATATATATATAGCCAGCCAGTGCCCGTGCACGGCTCAAACTAAAGTTCTGAATTTCAGTAGCTTTTCGTTCTCCTCACCTCGGGGATGGAGGATGAAAGCTCGTCGCCATTGCCCACTCCACCACCACCTTGCTGCAGCACCAGGCCGCGGTCTGCAGCACCAGCAGCCTTGACACCATTCTCTGCTGCAGATCGAGACGAAGAGTTCAGCATGCAGGGACGTTGTTAGATGATAAGATCGATCAGCCAAGGTTGTAAGGATCGATGAGCAAATTAAGAGGTGATTCAGCTGCGTGCGATATATCGAGCTGAGTAAAGTCGTATCATACTCGTACTCGTAGTCGTAGTCTCGTACCTTGGTTAGCCAGAGCTGGAACTGCTGGGTCAGAAGAGGGCAGGAGGCGAGCGACCGCCGCGCCGTGGAAGCAGCCGGCGACGAGGAGCAGGAGCAGGGCCGCAGCCGCGAGCGGCGAGGCGGAGGTGCTGCCGCAGCGACGACTCATCTCTGCCGCCTCGCCGCGCCGTGCCCGGTTGATGAACTGCTATATTCTACTGCGCGGCTGCGCTAGCTAGCTGGCTAGTTGTCGAAGGGCGAGAGAGAGAGGGCTGTGTACGAGTTGAATGGAGCAGCTAGTGAGTGAGTGCTGGTTGGCTGCTGATGGATGGCCTTGCCTTTTGGGAGAGGAAGAGGATGGTGGATGGACTGCTGCCTGCTGCTGGTGCTGGCTGCTGTATTTATAATGCGAAAGCTGCGAGCCAGGAGAGCAGCACCGCAGCAGACAGGCAGGCGCAGCAGGGACGCCCGAGCACGCGCGCTGGAGTCGGCCACGCGTAGAGACTGTTTGGATTGGATGTACAGGCGCGTGGTCAAACAAAAAAACGCTCAAGGGCCTTGCTTGTGTGGGGAAAAAAATACTCCTTTCATCTTAAATTATAAGGCATTCTAATAAAAATATTAGAAAGTTAAAACATTTTAAGCTTAATCAAACTTATAAAATAATATAATAACATTAATGACATCAATTAAGCATTATTAGATTCTTCATCAACTATATTTTCATAATATATACATTTGATTTCATAAATCTTTATAATTTTCTCTATAATTTTAATCAAACTTGAGATTCTTTCTTATAATTTAGGATATTAGAAAGTAAAACAGAACTTATAATTTAGGATAGAAGAAGTAAAACAAAAGAAAGAGAACAACATATAGGAAAGAGATAGGTGTGAAATGGCAAAACAACAAATAGTGTCAGCAACATGATTTATCATAAGAAAAGAATATATAAAATCCGTCAATTTATCAGAATAGGCCACCAGAAGAGGTTGTAGCTTCATACTCGAAAAGTCCGACAATTTATTTCCTTCCAAATACTCCACTAGAAATAATCACCCTATTAAATTCCTCACTTCATTTTTTTAGATTGAAATAGAGACGACACTGCTAGAGTTGCTCTAAGAGATGGTTTGAATTGGACTTTTATAATATTTTTTTCATCGAATATAAACATATTTTCTAGCTGAATTTGCCAAATGTTGTACAAAGTGCGCCTATTCTAACATACCAAAATGTTTTGCAACTTAGGTTTTACCCTCCAATATATTATAGGAAAAAATTTCTTAGAAAGTAAATTATAGGATGCAAAGAGAGTGATAGAAAGACTCAGTTTTTTCATGAGATATCAAAGTGTCATTCCAATTTAGTAGTACTTGTTGGAGCACCTAAATAATTATTTTAGTTATTCTATATTATTTTTTTTAGCGTAACATTTTTATTGATTTATGGGAACATAGTTCCATATTTAGCAAAAAAAAATATTTCATGTTCACATGGAAATTTTCAAAGAGAAAAAAAATTATATTATAAAAATTATAGGTTTACAAGAAGAAATATTTCAGATTTATGAAAATGTTCTAGTTCCAATGACACTGGTTTCTTCTTTAACAAGAAAATGATCAACCTTAACAATTTTTTTTACTTTTTTACAATGCACTAATGGATATTATTATTTTTATATTATTAGGACTAATGTTATGATAGGGCTTATCACCTATGAAGACGATAGATATGAAATCGTGAAATACAAAATAAAAAAAGAGAGAAAGAGAAAAAACAAAAAAGAAATTTCAAAAGAAACGTCTGAAAAAGAACGGCCCAGGAGAAGGCCCGTGTGCGCCACAACCCCCCACCCCCACAACCCGGGCCGAACACTGGGCCAGCCGTCCGCCACATCCCCTTTCGTTCACCGTTCCGTCTCAATCGCACGGGATCTCTCGCTCGACGGCTGGTGCTACGCTCCCCTATCGCTCTCCGACCAGCGCCGGCGGCGGCGCCGCCGCCCTACGCCAGGTGTTGGCCTTCGTCGGTATCTTCGCCGGCTACGAGCAACAACCAGGTATTCTCATCCCTTGTCTTCCTTTCCTGCTGTGCGAAGCCGAGCACTCAAACCCTAACAAAAGCTATCTGCCTATTTGATAATGCCTCCTAACTTCGATCTTTTTTCGAAAAATTGTCGGCTGTGGATGTGTACACCCATGTCCCTTTGCTGGGTGCGCCGCCCCATGCCATTCCCAAGGCATGCTTGGTGTTAACCGGAGTAGGAGTATTATTCTAGGTCCATAGGAAGGATGTGAACTTCGTCTTACCAGTGTTACCACCACTGTTACATCATTTGATCAATATACCAGCTTCATGTTCCTGCAATGATGGATCCATTAACTCAATTTTTTTCTTTTCATGTTTTTTTTTTCATGCCAAGGCACCAAGCATCATGTCGGAAAGAGGTCGTCTGTCAAGGCGATTGGTTGATGATCGCAGGGGGTACCATGAAGTCCCTCTAGATGAGAATCCCAGAGGCAGAGCTTATCCTGAAGTCCTTGTGGTTGGGGATCGTAGGGGCTACTCTGACATCCGGGTTCAGGAACGCCGGGACTATCCTGACAGCCGTCTGCTTGATGAACGTAGGGGCCACCCTGCTGTTCGTATGGTCGATCCTAGGGGCTATACTGTCAGTCGTGGGATTGATGACCGTAGGGCCTATCCTGAGATCCATGAAGGCCCACGCATGAGGGCAGCTCCTCACCCTCACCCAGCTGTCTTAGAGGATGAGCTCGAGTTACAGGAACTTGAACTTCGGAGGCTTTTGGCACATAACCGTGCTCTGGCTGAGGAGCGTGAAGTGTTAAGCAGGGAAGTACAAGCTGGAAAAGATGAGGTCCGCCACTTGAACGTGATCATTGCAGACATTAGCACTGAGAAGGAAGCTTATATCAGTAAGCTTGTGGACAAGAGGAGGAAGCTTGAAGCTGAACTTGGAGCAAGTGAGCACTTGCGTGATGAGGTCAGGCAGCTACGTGGTGAGATTGACAAGCTCATTACCGCTAGGAAAGAACTATCTTCAGAAGCTGCATCTCTCATGGAGGTGCTGAACAGGGAACAATCTGTACAACAGCAGCTACCTGTGCTGAAAACAGAACTTGATGGTCTGCAACAGGAACTTATTCACGTGAGGTATTTCTGCAGTTTCGTTTGCTCCATTTTGATTTTCGGGTGCACCAGTTAGTCTTTTTCATATTTATATGCTTGTATTATAAGATCGTTGATTTGTCTTATGCAGGACTGCTTGCGGGTTAGAGCAGAAGGGGAACATGGAATTGCTGGAACAAAGGAAGGCAATGGAGAAGAATATGCTTTCTATGGCACAAGAGATTGAACAGATGCGAGGCGAATTAGCTAAGTCTGAAGTTAGACCTTGGGGCACAGGTACGATGCTAGGACTAATTGCTTGGCGAGACTGTAAACTTTCTTATCCTTCACACAGTCCCTCCTCTCATTGGCATGAGGCTGTACTATTGTAGATAATTCTGTTTGTTTGCCTGAACTGTGCATATTTCTGTATCTCTTTGGACTATTACCAATTTACCATCACCATGCCATGGTTATAGGAGTAGGACATCAGGTTGTGACTCCTTTTTGCTATTGTGGGCACAACAATTTTATTCATATCAACTGTATCTGTTCTTATTCTTGTCTTGGAGTCTTTACTTTTGATCAATCTTCAGTTGTTCTTTTTTAAAATACTAACTATTTGAGGTGCGAAATCTAGTTATAGAAGATCTAATTAAAAGTTATTCTAGAGCATACAAGTTACTAAAGTTTATTGTTTTACAAACTGGACCATGTCTCCTTTTGGCATTGCAGATTTGCAGTGGCTTTGAAGTTGTTGTTTTTTCTTAAGTACCTGTGTTGGTTATTATAACTGTATGGAAGCATTCGTTTTGAAGATACAGTGTTATGATGTCATGGTCCTTAGATCATTTCAGGGATAGAGGGAATAACTATTGCCAGGAAGATGGCTGGGCAAAGTCGGCATGGAGGGAGACTAGAGCTTTTGAGGGAATTAGATTCGGGGCAGAGGTTATTCCCCTCTGCACCCTATATTGAAGGAGACTGGGAGTAGAATTGTCTGATTATTCCTTAATCCAAATGAGAGCTGGTACATATATATAGACACTTTACCTGCTAAATAAAAGGACTCCATAACTCCCCATACATCACCTAATTATTGCCTTCCTTGCATGCTGACCCGCATGCTGCTTCTTGATTGCTGCCTCCTTGATTGTTGCTGGTGCCATTTAGGCGCGGTTACCACGCGCCTTCCGGTTACCTTGCAGCTCCTGGCTTCCCCACATGACATACAGCCTACAATTAGATCTTGCTGCAATTGACAAATGTTGTAGAATAGCATAAAAGAGCAGAACAAGTTTGTCCAAAACATGCCCAGCTGCTGCTTGTTGGCGTGCAAACTATATCACATTGAAAATGAGACAAAGCATAAACTCAATGATGTAATACCTCCATATCCAAAAACACTATATGCAGCCTGCATCATTATTAGTACACCTTCATGCCCTTACAACTTTGCAAGCTATCACTTGGGAAAATAGGAAAATTTTGTATCACAAGGCCAACATTTGTGGCTAGTGGCTACTGGTTTCTACTAATCTTATGGGAGATGTGCCTTGTAGACTTTGGAATTATATTTGTTAACTGATAAAGGATACATATGGTATATGTTTTAAATAATATACATTGTTGGTTTAGGTTCATATATTCTTGGGCAGAAATTACTCAGCCGTGTGCTTATTGAGCCCTGTTAGTTTGTTGACCGCACTGGGTCACATGTCCAAATGTATAGAAGCAAGCATAGTATTTCTTTTTGTTGCGAATTATCCGTTGCTCTAAAATGTATATTATGTGCATGGGTATTCTTTTATGCTGATCTTGGTTTAGCATGACCCAGGACATGCAGAATCAATGACTAGACAGTTTAGTACTTTCCGTCATTGGCCTTGATGCCTTGATAGGGTTACTTAACAATTAGTGTTGTTTAATGGGGCAACAAGAATGGTGGAAATTGATGTGTTAGCATGCCATAATCAGTGTTGCGCTAGGTGCTAATCTGGAGGCAGACCAGTGTATAGCACCGAATCGGGATTAGGAAGGGCTAGGCAGGGTGTGATCACCACTTTGGCAGGTTAGGTGGCTAGGCAAGATGCTGCTGTCTAGACAGGCTTGGTGGTTGCCTTGTTCATCACTTGCCTGTACTAAACTCAGGAATCTTCCTCATCAACAATGAATGCTTAAATCATTTTTTAAGACTGAATCATTTGAAATTTAGCATGGACAGTGATTTTCTTCAAAGTCAACTTCCTGAAACAGTATTTATCTTGTCAGTATGGTAGATGTTTTATACTTGTCTTTTTTTATTTTAAATATAAGGCAGAGTTCTTATGCTATTACTTTTTATTTAACATTTTAGGTGGAACATATGGGATACAGATGGGGAGTCCTGAAGTGACCTTCTCTCAGAACCCATATGAAGATAATTACAATATTCATGCGGTATGATCTCCTAAAAGATAGCATATGTGACCATTAAATTCTTCCCTATTAACTATATTGATAGCTCCTTATTTTATCTGTAACCTTCTATTGTATTATATTACCAGGGGGTTTCTGAGAAAGGTCCTTTGCATCCTCCTGAATCTGGTTCATGGGTGACATATGACAAGAATCGCCTTCAGTACCGCTAAGATCGGAACTTAGTGTTTGGATAAAGAATCACCTTCTAGATTTTAATGGTCATGTTACGTCATTTACAGTACCTAAGCTTTATACCTGCTTGTTTTACAATTAAGAGTTGTCTTTTTTAATGCTTCTAATCATAACTTTTTCAAACTATCTTATAAATTGGCCGAATTGTTTAATTATGGGTACCAAGATGTTCAGAGTGGATCATACATGCCCCATGTGGCATAGCTAGCGTGAATCTAATGTTAACTGCTGAATTGTTGAATATGATGTGCTGACAAAAATGCTTACATCATGCAATAGATACTATTGAACACAGCAAATTATTGAAAGATAAATTGTTTACAGTTCTGTACACCCCATTCAATTTTAGTTTAGACATGCAGCCTGAGAAGACCCTAGAAGAAGGTGAAAAGACCTTTTTACCTTAAGCCCCCTCCCCCTCGTCAAATGCAACTATGCAAGGCATAGTGTTGCATTTGAGGAGAGTATGACACTAAGCAGTAAGCACACTAGGCTTAGACACATTACAACAGTGATAAACATTAAACAATACATCCAAATCCGATGGCTTGTTATCGTCTTGGTTTGTTCTTTTTGGATCTGTTGTGCTTTCTTCCACATTCACCCAAAGTCAGGGTAGTAGCCATGAGAAGAGTGGCAGAAACAACATGAGGGAGGGTGATGAAAATGACACAGAAAGATATAGTCAAGCTGATGGGGGTGAGAGGAGACACATGGCTCCCTATGAATCAAACTGTAGGGTCACGCTCAAGGGTCCAAAAAATGTGTAGAAGAGAACATCCTTCGCATGCATAAAGGGGATGGTGGCCCAAGACAACGTGGAAGTTGCTGATACTGGAACCAACAACAGAGAAGGGTTTTGTTGCAAGCCATGTAAGGAGTAAAGAAACACATTGGCTCCACTATACATCCAACATCCAACATCCAACATCCAACAAGAGGGTCACACATAGAATGTTGTTGTAGCCATGTGATGAGACCCACATGGCGATGGAAATTTATTTTCTCGCTCAGCACACACAAACTCGAGAGGACCAGCAGACTTGGTTGGACGCAACAAGACAAGTAGGCAGTAGTTAGCAATAACAACAAAAACAAGCTAGCATCAATTGCGAAACCATCATGCTAGCTCAAAATGAAGCCCAACAGCACACCAGCAGACACCAATGTTTCCCAACTATTGCACATCCAACAAAGGGTTGCCTTTACAAGAAGTCAAGTGGGGGAGGGCTTGCTGCAATATTGAACTAACACCCAGTTATGGAGTCTTCGGGCAACCTGGAGAAGATGATGGTTGTGCCATGGGTAGAGGTCCTCACCTGTTGCATATAGCGAGACTCCTTGAGCTTGCCATCGTGGTTTGGCCACCAGGCCAGCAGGCGACTAATAGCTGGGTGGTGAAGAAGCTGTAAGATGCCAGCAGGAGTTGGAGCTTGATGATGAGGTGATAGAGCTGCAATTGAAGGGCTATGCAGCATGCAGGGCCATAGAGGTGCGATGCACTGCTTAGGGCGCGAAATCATGGGGAGATGCAATGCTGAGGGGCCATGGCTGGTTAGATCTGAATGCATGGAAGTGTGTGGATTGGCGTGCGGATGGAGTGCTTCCTGCACAGAGTGTGTGGACATCGAAGGAGGCTGATATGGAGTGGTGGTTGCCTCGATTTGAGGCTGATTCGGGCGTCCGGTGTGACTGTGACCTGAATTAAAGTGGTAGCACTCAATCTATAGCTCAAGAAAGACAGCTCAATGCATGGTGGTGAGCTTGCAGCAGCAGGTACTACTAAAATTGGACTAATGGCTAAGTGGTGGCCACCCTGAGAGCAAAGAGGGTAGTGAGCGGAGGCGATTCTGGAGTTATGCTTAGGATCAAAGAGGAACCACGTACAAATTGGGCTCTATTACCATGTTATGAACTACAAAGCTTGTGTATTCACTAGCCCCGACGAGCAATATATGTTACTAAGGAGAGAAGACTCTAGAACAAGGTGAAAGACCTTATCCTTCACACTTTACAGTTGGACCATGTCAACTTGGATGGGTCATATATGATTCAAGAAAGAGAAATAAACAGATACCACACCTTTGAATTCAACTTGGATTACAAGTGAACTTGGAACACTGAGTTCGAGTTGGTGAAATAACGTTGAACTTTATTCTAAGCTTTATGTGCATAAGTCATTCACTTGAAGCTACAGAGGAACACATTGTTGATCTCTTGTTGACCATTTGAACACCGAGTTTCAGAAGGTTAACACAATGTCAAACTTTAACCTAAGCTTCTTGTGAAGAAATTTACGGTATTCAAACAACTATTCAGAGTTCCTAGAGCGAGGAATCCTTCATCAATGGTTGTGAATGACTGACTTTTTCAATCCTTTCAACCTTGGTTTCATGCCAAGAAGATAAACCATGAACAGCTATTTTCTTAATGAGAAAAGTTATGAAGCCTGTTCTAGGGAAGTAGCAGATGCAAAGAGTTATGAAGCAAGTTCTAGGGAAGTAGCAGATGGATCCACAAGTAGTTTTCATTGGCTTGGATTATACAAAGGCATGTGATGTGGTGGAGGACTTGTACATAGGGACGAATCCAGAAAAATATCTAGGGGGCCTTCTTCAACCTCTAGACAGCTTCAGCTCTCCTCAAGGTGCATCTATGGCAGGAATTTCTAGGGGGGGCTAAGGGGGGCTCCATGGGTCCGGCGGCCGTAGTGGGGGATAGAGCCCCGGCCGCCCCACTGCTGGATCTGTCCTGCTTGTACATGAATGTTGCTACTACTATGACAAGTGATAGTGTCACAGATGACTCCCCATTAAAATTGGATCACATCAAGGACCAACTACGAGCCTTTATCTATGTTGTGTTGGTGATGGATATGATGACAAGGGATGTATAAGGAGGTAATTAGAGTTTTGGTGGCAGACTCTAATCAAAAGGTTTGACTTAGCTGAATTAAAATTGAGTATACGAGGTGTGACTTTGACTACTAGGGATGAGGTAGGCATCAGTTTGGAAGATAAATAGTACCTGAGAATTGATATTTGGTTTCAATGGTACAAAGAGATGATGATATCAAAGGAGATGTTAGCCATAGACTTAAACCACGGTGGCTGAAATTGCCCCAAGCTAGATTGTACGTTATATTAAACGGTGGTTACACTTGAGGTGCTGTTTGGTTCATCCTTTGGAGTGGCAACGGTAATGTAATCAGAAAACAGTGCCACCCGTTGCCATGCAATTGAAACCGGGTTTTGTTTGGTTGGTACCTCAGAGTCACTCCGGCGGGGCGTAATCAGATAACGCTGGGAGTTGGGCAGTAACCCAACTGCATGTGACCGTAACTGATTCCTCCGTTAACGATTCCAGAAAAGTGCAACCAAACATGCAGGTATGTGATCTATTAGCAGCGGGAAGCATTCACAGCCAAATAACACCGAACCAAACAGCTCCTGAGATATTGTATGATGTAGAATGTTAGCTTACTAAAAGGCGACATGATCAACGATTAAATTTGTATGTTGCGTTGGATTTGTGGTCATACAAGAAAGGATCAACTCCAAAAATGATGATATCAATGATAGGCTAAACATGGCACCAGTTGAAGAAAAGCTTGTCCAACACCAGTTCAGGTGTGCAATGAAGACCATTAGAGGCACCGATGCATAGTAAAAACCTAAGGTGTGACAATAATGTGAAGAGATGGAGGGGTCAACCAAACCTAACATGGGAAGAGGCACTAAAATTGGACTTGGAAGAGTGGAATATACCTTGAGATCTATCCTTGGATAGGAGCATGTAGATACCGACAATGTTGAAGCTAGGGTCTAGCTGTTTTCTTTTGGCCAAAAAGAGCAAGGCAAATTCAACAAGCATATATAGTCTATTGGGTATTACCATAGAGTTGATTCCATGGACACCTTGTGTAATCTTTAAGGGTAATATTCTTCGCATCTATATAAGAGATCATCTAAAATAAGATACTTGCTTCTAGGTCATCCAAATGGGGTCATCTATATAGCCAACTATAGTTGAAGTTGCAAGAACTGTCATTTGTCAAATCACAAAGTGCATCTAATGCATGCTTTGGATTACATCAAGGATCAACTTTGAGCCCTTATCTATATTGTGTTAGTGATGGATGTGATCACAAGGGATGTTAAGGAGATATTCCTTTTTGTATGCCTATTGCTGATGATGTAGTGCTAGTTAATCAAAGTAGGATATATGTAAATAGGAAATTAGAGTTAGCGGATCAAAATTGAGTATACGAGGTGTCACTTTGGCGCTACTAAGGATGAGGAGGGAGACATTACTTTGGAAGATCGGTAGTCTCTGAGAATTGATGTTTGATCGTTCTTTAAAGATTGGTACAAATGGATCTTTATTGTGTTGTACTTCTGAAATCTGAAGGAACCTCCAATTGATGATACCTCGAGTACTATGCCTGAACTTTACAAGCTCTTGGATTAGAATTTCTCCTCATTCACTAGAAGAATTATGTTATTTTCTGTGATAAAACATTGGACAGTACTAGAATTTGGCTAATTTGATGATGGGTGGAGGTTGTTCATCGATGAAGCACTTATTTTCACCTTCTCTTGAGTTGAGGACTTCATATAGGAAGAGCTTGTAATTAAGAGGAGAAAATGCTTCACAAGCAATGATCTGTCTTAGTAAAGGGTGTTCAAATACTCGCCCCATTTGGAAGAGAGTAGAAGGATCATTATGCTTTTATGTTGGTGTCACATGGAAGTTTATAGTGCATAAAGATCTTTTGACTAGGCTTTGAGAATGGAAAAGCAAAGTATTATTGTTACAGCTGCAACCGATGGAAGTTTGATGTGTTCTTCATGATCAAAGCACATTGCATACTTGAATACAAGTTAGTTAGAGTTTAGTAGGTTCCCAATAAGTCATACAAGACAGACATGACTAATGGATGTTAGTTATGGAAAGTGTGTTTTCTAGCTTGGGATTGGTTAAGCAGTGAAGATCATTCCAAAGTATTCAAAATGACAGCAACAACTTGGTGATGGTTTATCAAATGATGAGGCAAGTAATTCCTTTATCCAAGCAGAAGTTGTGCTGCATTTCTACTCTTATAGTGCTCCTTAATTTACTAGTCTGTAGCTTAATTTTATGATATATTTGATGTTTGATATCGTCATTTTTAATAAATTATAAGGTGTCTTGAGCAATTCTAGAATGCAGAGACAATTACCAATCTTCTCAAGAGGTGCAGTTCCACGCGTACATTTCATAATCATAGGATGAAGTGTGGTTATTAAAGTCTATAAGCCTATGACTCCATAAGATTTCACAATATTGCTCATTGGATTTTTTTTTCATGCAAGTCACAAGGACTTGTTATGAGCACTGTTGGTTTATAAATGGAGTAGGAAACAGTGCTTAACAGTTGTTTGTTATTCCATTCCATTAGTTTTTAAGAAACATTTGATATGAGTTGTTTCTCCATCAGTTGAGATGTATATACTGCCGAAGAAAAGTTACCTCGGTTACTTTCATGAGATGTATGTACCATGGAAGACTATACAAGTCTTGTCATAGTTTCGCTTAGTCAAAGGAGGTTTTGAGCAGATGCTGATAGAAAATAGCATTCTTCCTCTATAGTAAATGTGTTGTATCTAGGCGAATTATTGAAGCCTTGGATCGTGGTATTTACTTTTGTTTTCATAAATTTTCTGTATTTCTACCTTAGGTTTGCTACAGTTAAATGACTCAGATAGATAGATACTACAATTAACAATATTGAGGCTATGCATTTTTTTTTGAATCTGTCACCTCATCAATATAGTTGTCATGTTTCCTTTACCATGGGGTTTACCTGTTCTTTGGCTGTGATGCTGTGTTGGTAAATAGTAATTAGAATTTGCTTTAGACTGAAGCTCTGGAAAACAATAGATAGCAGGAAAACCATTACAAATTGCCTTAGCCTGAAGCTCTGAAATACATTAGATAGCAGCAAAAATCATTTTATGTTATTTTATTAATCAAGATGATGCTAAATATGCAACTTCCAGTGCACAATTGGGGGCATGGACGTGGAGATTAGTCATCTAGCATATGGTTAAATGCAAACTCATTTTCTGTGTACAATTTTGCATATTCCTTCAAGTGGTTAGTTTTATTTTAGTTCTGTTGTTGATTATGATTTTCTTTACTGTTCTGCAACTGTACATATGGTTTTCTTCTTCTTTAGGCACAAATGACTAATTCTGTTGTTTTTATCCTTGCAGGGTGGAATTCTTAGTTGGTCATTGCCACCAGCAAAAAAAAAGATTTGATTCGTGAGTCGAAAAGAGCAGTACTATAAGAAATGCTCATGGCAAAGGTTGTCTCAGATAACTTTCATGAACCAGGAAGATCACGACATCCAGATGTGTACAAGAATCAATATTCAAATGGTTTAGCAATTGGAGACATGAACAAAAGCCTTGGGGTATCATATGAAGGCACAGCTGCAATTGTTGCAACACTCAGAGTCTCAGACAGAACATGAAGGCGACACCATGGGCGACTGGTTCATCAGCAGAGCATGTGAAAATGTTTTCAGTGCAACAAAGCTGGGAAACTTTGGTTTGTTTAAAAGCCTTTGCTCTATGGGGGCATTGCAATTTCTTCTGAGAAAGATGAAACAGGCTGCTGCAAATGTGAGAGCTTACAGTTTCGTTCGTTGGACCAGACAAGTTTCCAAGTTGAACATTTTGAGGGTGTTCAGCTGCCTGTCCCTTTGTTCCTGGAAATTCAGTATCTTAATTTAGTTATTTATTTATGATCAGTTTCTGGATGGACTTACCAGTTTAAGCAACAATGGAGCTTGGGATCAGGAGAGCCATCTGGGCTTGTGCAGCAAGGAATACAGCAAACCTGCCAGTTGTTGATCTTCAGTTAGTTCAAGAGCCCTCGAGTGAGTTGAACAGATTCTATAATCCATGGATGTGATTGAAGCTATAATGTGGTCCTGTGGTGCTGATCCTGTTGGTGTATGTCATATTGCCATGCTTTTCAGAAGATGTGGGGTGGGTATGACTGCACTCATGGGTGTGTCATGGCAAAATAAAGATGCAGATCATAGGACCTGCCCATGGAACATGTTACCAGCAATCTCATTACGTACAGCTATGTCATGTTTATGGTGCTTTGCTTTTGCTGTGATACATTGGCTGAACGTTCACCTGAAACTGAAGGTTTTTAATACCCAGGTCCGTGTGTACAAGGTAGCTGCTTGTTGGAAGTTGAGGAAGGGTATATATATATATATCAATATATGTGTACGTCTGAAGCTCAATGAAAAGTGCATCCGAAGTCGCCCAGTGAAAGGAAACCAAGGATTTGTCAACTTCACGCATGCATGATGCATCATAACATTTCAGTTAAGGGTTGGCTGAAGGAGCAGCATTGGCCTGTAGTAGTCTGCTGAAACAGGTCAGAGATCAATTCAAAATGGTAATAGTGATTTTCTGTTCGTGGTGGCCACGCCCACGCGCAGTGGTTGCATAGGGACCTACTGGACATCCGACGTGCTTGCTGACACATGAAGAACTTGGGAGAAAATGAGTAGAGATTTGAAAGAGCAGAAACTAGGCAAGTATGTTGTCTGTTTCCAAGAGAGAGCTGAGAGGAGGAAGCTTGATAAAAGATTCAGAGGAAGAGCAGGCAGCTGGCCAGCTGCTGTGCTGACTGCTGACTGCTGGCTGCTGGCTGCATCTGTTGACAATGGACATGGTATTCTAGTGCCATGCATGGGGCCCACCCGCAATGCAGAAGCATTGACCACCACCATGTCCGGGTGTGGCTCACTCCCACGAAGAAGCTACAGGCACCTCCACCCACGCAGAGGTGGAGGAAAAAGTCTTGGGCACCGTACGTCCGTCCACTCAGGAGGTGTGGCACTAGCAGAGCAGAGCCGCAGGTAGCTCAGCTGGCATCCATATGATGCTGCGTTTTACTGCTGCATCTGCGCTCTGCCACACTCCCATTTTCCCTGCAGCGTCATATGGATGGCGCCGCCCACTTTCTTCTCCGGTTCGATACAGCCCATCTCGTCTCGTGTGTGCTCTGCTCACTGTAGTCATCACTGCCTGCTCCGGCCATGCATGTCCACCGTGCCCCAAAGCTGTCAAGCTGGGATAATGCATGGGACAAAGGTGGCGACGACGACCGAGAGAGGAAGCTGCGTGCGCGCGTGCGTGCATGTCGTCGTCCTTGGTGAACTCGTGCTCGTCGTTGTCATCGCTAGCTCCACCAGCTAACTAACTAGCCGGCCAGCCTGAGACGGCAGTGCGTGCATGCGCTGGCTCGCCTCACAGGCTCACAGTGCTGTCGCGGTGAAGGCGTGATCGACGGACGGTGCGCCGGCCTGCCCGTCGTCGGCCGAGTCTTTTCGCTCCGCCACCGTCGCTATTAACCTGTATATATAGGTGGTGTCGTCTCCGCTTTCCACCCGCTCGCTGCTTTCAGGTCAGCTCGGCAGGGCAGGGCAGGCATGCATGCGTGCTGACCCGTGCAGTGCGCGGCGTGGTGACCGGCCAGAGCAGAGGCATGCAGCAGAACTGATGAGCAGGCGGCGTGGGCACGGACGGAACAGGGGTGCGCATGTAGCCTGGCGCACAGCGCGCGATGCCCCGGGGCAGCGGCCGTCCAAGCTCGTCGCGGCCGCCGCCGGGAGGGACGACCTGTCGTGGACACGGGACAGGGACATGCATGGGTGGGTGCATGCGCCATGCGCACGCAGGCGCAGCGTGACAGAGACCGATCGAGATCCATCGGCGACCGAGCATGCATATGCATATGCGCCACGTGTACATACTGCCCGATCGAGATCCCGGGCACCAGCCGTGCGACACGTCACGGCAACTGGCCAGACGGCTGGCGCCCCATACGACACGACAACTAACACATCTTTCTTGTTGCATGCAGGCACCCATTGCCGAACCCAACCCAAACCTCTCGATCGCGCTCCGTTGCATGCATGCGTCGACCCAACTAGCCCGTCATTTTCATCTACTAATAATAGCTAGCTCTGGGACTGCACGCGTGAAGATAGATGCCACAATAATCCTGCTGTGACGCGTAGGATCAGAAAAAGGATTTTTTTTTTTGTGAAAAGAAAAGGATATTTTCTAATCTATACCTCCGATCCATCCATTCAGGGCTTGGCTAGCTTGGCAGTGCGCATATGTATGTACGTGTGCACCACCGATCCAATCCTTTGCCAAGAACACATACTCTACGTACGTACGGCACATCCATCCAACCACTTCTCATGTAAATGCGTCTCATCATCATCGACGTATCCCTTCGTCCGTCGTTCATCGTCCAATGCAATGAGATCTAGAGAGAGAGAGAGAGAGAGCCTGGTAGCTATACATTCCTTGCCCATGGTCATTGCTTGGCGAGTGGCGACCCAATCAGGTTCTTGCCGAGTTGCAGCGCGTGCATACATGTGTGTACTAGACTCTTTCTTTCTTCATCATTACGAAAAGAATTGTGTACACACAAGCCAGCAGGACACATTAGCTAGTTAGTTTTCCACATGGACACTAGGACAGCCACGTACGGCATGCAATTGTGCCGGAGCTAGCTAGCGGCAAGCGCGTGATGCGATGATACCAATGCCTATGCACGCGGTGCTCCTCGCCTTTTTCTGCCGCGGAGTGGATGACACCGCTTCATTTTTACCAGTCATTTTTAGGCATTTGAGCATTACGGATCGAGAAAATACGTTGATGACGACCTCCATTAAAACCTATGCGCGTTTTAGAAACATATTTGAACACTTTTTTTTTCATTATGCAAAAGGTTTATATGTCTTTGTATCTAGATAGGAAAAAGTTTAATACAACGCCTTATCAGCACCCTAAAAGATTAAATCAATTGTATATATAAACTCTCAGATCCACCCTAGTGTATTGAAATCAATGGTGCTACATTGGGCACTCATACCCCCCCCCCCCCCCCCAACACTAGTACATAATTGCTTATTGGAGGCGGTCGTTTTTGCTTAATGGAGGCGGGCAAACATGATCGCCTCCAATGGAAGGCCTTGGTTAATCATTGATTAACCGAGGTGGGCATCATGTCCGCATCTATTAATGATATTAATGGAGGCGGACGCCATAACATGCCCGCCTCCATTAATGGATTAAAAAAATAAAAAAGCCTAGAGCCCGTCGGCGAGCTCGCCCCGCGCTGTCGTTGCTCGTGGACGGATCCATGCCCCCGCCGCCGGCCGGACCCGCTCGGTGGTGGTCGGATCTGTGACCTCGCCGCTGCTGGTAGCAGGTTGGAGGATGGATCCGCGCCGGGGCTCGCTCGGGCTCGGGCACCGCCACATGGGGAAGAGGGAGGGGGCGCCGTGCTCGTAGATCCGCCATCGGGGGCGTCACACCGTGGTGGAGCCGCACCGTGGTGGGAGAGGGAGCCCGTCGCGCCGTCACGCCGTGGTGGAGCCGCGACGTGGTGAGAGCCGTGCCGTGGTGGGAGAGGGAGCCCGCCGCCGTCGCGTCATGGTGGAGCTGTGCCGTCGTGGGAGAGGGAGCCCGCCGCCGTGGCGTCGTCGTGGGAGAGGGAGCTGTCGTGGAGAGGAAGAGGGAGAGTGGGGGAGAGGCGGCGTCGTGGACTCGTGGGAGGAGGAGGAGAGGAGGAAGAGAGAGGAGAGGGTGTGTGACTGGGAGAGGATGGGGTGCGCGTCTGGGAGAGGAGAAACCCTAACTCTCAGTTATATATAAGCCCGTTAGAATGGGCTTTGGCTGGGCTTGCAGACCCCGAATACATGAAATCTATTAATGGAGGCGGACATCTTAATATGACCGCCTCCATTAATCATTAACAGAGGCGGGCATCTTAATACGACCGCCTCCATTAATCATCTATTAATGGAGGCGGGCATCTTAATGCGACCGCCTCCGTTAATCATTAACGGAGGAGGGTGTTTTCGACGATCGTCTTCCACAGACGGAGGCGGCCGGGCAACGATTAATGGAGGCGGGCAGTATATGTGACCGCCTCCAATCACTAAATGACAGTGTTTTCTAAAAGAAATTCTGTACTAGTGCCCCCCCCCCCCCCCCCCCCAAAAAAAAGACGTTAGCAGGCCTAAGCCCGGGCAACCGAGCAGCGGTAGTGGCACTTGTGTGCACCCACATCGCCGCCTGGTGAGAACAACTCAATAAGTGCCAGCATATAACCAGGGTCACCATTATAGATTTCGTCCTATGCCTTCATAGCCGACGTGGGCGGAGACGATATTCCATCGGTTAGACTCATCCGCTACAAGACAAGGCGCTCACCTCACTTGAACGTCAAGATATGTGACAGGCTCTGCATCGCTATCCGCCTACTCCTCTTGGGGAGCACGGGCGCGGCACACATCCGCCGTTGGTTGTATCATCTCCGGACAACTTCAAGAGAGGCGGTTGCCTCGCTTTTGTGACTCGCTTGATGAAGTGCTTGCCATGTTTGTCGGTGGAGGTCGTCTGAGGTGATTGAGTGGCATTCGTGACATCCACGACAATTGTGTTTCCCGGGGGTAGCAGCCCCGACTAGCGCTTTGTCAAGGCACACCTCGACATCTATGACGTCGGGACGTCCCCCGTGGTGGCATGAGTACCTGTGGTGGCCCTTGCACATGCAATGACGAAGGCGAGTCCGCCATCGACACGTTGGGGGCGGAGACCTCTCAACGGTGTCCAAGGCGATGGCAAGCAGACACGGGCATCCGTAGGCCGGACAGGCAGGCTAGCTACACTTCCAAGGTCCCTGTGCCACATCCGCTCGATCTGACACGTACTGCCCCCAACCATGACCGAATGAAGTTTGAGCGTGCAACGGGATACTGTTAACGGCTTGGCTCATGCTCACAAAGGACTTTTAGGTAAAGAATTTGAACAACTAAAATTGAAATGAATTTGTATGAGATTTGCCAAAAAAAAAACATGTTTTTGGGAAAAGGAGAGTATAACCAGCAAAATGCACATATTGTGGGCTTGTGGGTAGCTAGTTAGATTTTTTTTTTTAAAAAAAATTCATTCTTTAACTTGTGTGGGAATGTTTTGGGATACGTGTTGCTGGTACACGTAGAATGTTTCGGCATGTGTGTCGCAGCCAAGAAAATAAAAAATGCACAAGGACACGCAGAAGCACAGTAATAATAAATTAAAGAATATACACGTTTTCGAGGAATTCTATATGACTATATACCGTTGATTTACAGGGAAGTTTTACTTATGTGAAGAAGATAAATAACGACGTAGAGGAAAAAGGAGAGAAGATGGAAAAGAACAGTCGATGTAATAGGCGAATGAACGGGTAGCAGCCAATTCACCACGTACGCAACACCTTTCACCGTTTGTTATGCAGCATATATATATATATATATATATATATATATATATGTATGTATGTATACTACTACTACTACTAAGTAGTAGAGAATGAAAATTGCACCAGCACCATGTATTAGACATTGGATCGGAGACGTACACAAAAGGAGATGTCAGACTTACACAAAGCAGCACATACTAGTATATACTATATACTCCTAGACGGATGACGAACAACGGGTGTTTAGTTGCACAGCATTTCATCTGGCAAACGAAAACTTTTGCAGCAGCAGCATGGATGTCGGATGATGGACGCAAGCCGGGCGTAGCAACGGAGAGACAAAGAAAGAACTCCTCCAAGCCAACTAGCCAAGCTCCCTCGCTCCTCCTCCATGATCTGCGCGCGCGCATCATCCTCGGTCACGGCTTGCCCTTGTGCTGCGTGTAGATGTAGTCGAGGTGCGCGTCGCGGAGCAGCCGCCGCTGCATGCAGTACTCGTCGTCGTCGTTGCCGGCCTCCTCCTCGCACGCCACTGCACCCTCCTCTGCTCCCAACACCTGAACAAATTAAAACCACAAGGAGAAGAGAGGCTCAAACTTTATTGTGCTCAAGCTGATGAAGTCATGAAGAGCACTCTGGATTCACAAGAATCGTCTTGGGATTGTCACCTCGGAGGAGACTGAAAGCTCGTCGCCGCTGACCACGGCAGCACTCTGAAGCACTACTAGGCCGTCAGCCGCCGCCTTGGCGGCACCATTATTCTCTGAACAAGAAATCGTAAGTAGTAGTTGAGAAAAACATTTGGAGCAGCAGCCACTAATCTGGTAGGGCCAATAAACACAGAGGCTCAGCGCCTCAGCATATGTATGCATGTACTCCTATGTAGTATAAGTATAGACTAACCATGGTGGTGAGCAATCAGAAGAGGAACAGCCGCCGCAGGCTGCAGGAGGCGACCAGCTGCCGCGCAGTGGAAGGAGGAGGAGCAGAGGAGGAGGAGGAGGAGGAGGAAGAAGAGAGCGAGGGCGCCAAGGGGTGAGGAGGACATGTTGCTGCTGCAGCGCCTCATCTCTCGATCCGTCGGTCTTGACACTGAAACTATATATGCAGTAGCGTCGTTACCTAGCGTTGTGATCTGTGGAGGAGAAAGAGCAAGAGGAGGAGGAGGAGAAGCTCTGCTAGCTGCTGGACTGGAACAGAGGATGAGGAGATTTGGGTGTTGTTGGTGTTGTGTTGGGAGCTGGGGACTTTGTAGAATTTGGAGTTGGAGTGGTCGCCTTGGTGGCGCCGAGGCGCTCTATTTATAATTGGAGTTGGAGATGGCGGGCAGGCATGCGCATGTCGGCATGTGCTGCTCTAGCTTTCTAGGAACAAAAATAAAATAAAACGCGCTTATAGCCTTATACCAATATACGGGGTGGTAAATCGATCGTGCTTTGCTTTGTTGTGAGTAAAATGAAACTTGCTAGGTAGAGCGAGGTCATTTCCAGTGGCGAAGTGCTCCGCGGAGCTGATTTCTAGAGAGAACCACTTTCTCGTTATTAAACGTATTTTTTTAGAAAAAAAATGATTCTCTATCATCGATTTTACTGATTTTGTGAAGTAATATTCTAAAATAAACTAAGAGACTGAGAACTAAAAAAAAATAGATTTACCTGTGTAGTGATTTTTCATGTTGATTTTGAGAGTTTAGACTAAATAATCAAAAAGAACCATTTTTAACCACAAAATTATATTACTGTTGAATCAACGAGCACAGCTCTACTCTCTCCGTCCCTAAAACAAAGTTGTTCTCACTTCCTAAAAGTAAAAAAAATAACTTTAACCAATTATATATAAGAGAATATATATTTATAATATATAATTAAGATCGTTGAATATACTTTATTGATAATAAACTTTTTTAGAGATATGTGTTACACGTTTTTTCTACGAACCTAATCAAAGTTGAAAAAATTTGACCTGTACACATCTAATAACTTTCTTCTTTTTGGGACGGAGAAAAAGTACCAAACAGCTCCTGTCAGATTCAACTTTTTTCATGCATTCACTATTTATACACTATTTACAAGAGTCATTTTTATCTCTTCTTCCTCCTCCCCTCACAGAGTCATTGGGGAAAGCGGGCTTCTTTTTACCCCTATTGACTCTATAAGAAAAGGAGAGTAAAAAAAAAAAAATTTGAACAATAAAAAACAATAAATACGCCCAAAAGAAAAAGAATCGATAAAAGGCCTACTAAACAACCTCTTACTTTTTAAATTATTTAAATATTAAATTTACATAAGCTGTTTTATCTCACCTCTCTCAGCTAATTCACGTACCAGTTTTTACCGACCCTCTAGGAAGATGGGTAGCTTTTACTTTTTCGCTAATTTCCCAACTGTTTTTTTCTTGTTCTTTTTTTTTTTTGACTAAATTTATAAAAAAAATATACATATTAGTTTTTTTATATTAACAAGGAACTGTGTACTTTCCCACGTCTTAGCAAAAAGAAAAACAAATTTGTATATTACGTGAATGGCAACCGTCTGCCCTAAAAAAAAGACAAAACACATAGTAAACTAAAAATTTGGGTTTTGGGACCCTAAACTGTGTGTACAACGCGAGCACATGCAAAGGTACAGTACTTTGCATGCTGCCCTGCCCGTCGCTTTCGTCTCGGCCTGGGTTTTGTTCTCCAAAATTTACCCCAAATTTTTCTATGCAAAAAGAAGATGTCTCATTACATCGAAAATTTTCCCACTTTTGTATGGTACTAAATGTAGATAAAATCAAAAACAAAATTTTACAGTTTTTTTTTGTACTTTTCGAAACGAACATTTTAAGTCTAATTAATCAATTTTTAAATAATTTTAACATAAAAAAAAAAAAATTTCTACAGTGCTCCGTCCCATTCGGCGCCACCCGAATCGGGCAACTAAACACGCCCTCTGAAACAAATGGACAACCTATCCAAGATTCCCAGTGCATG
>CM039130.1:35375841-35602630 GCA_022036555.1 Microstegium vimineum
ACTTATATGTCAACAACTAATACAAATTAATAATCAACATGAGTAGTATCCGGTAGAGGTAAAGTGGTAATACTAACCTAATACCAACTAAAATGAGACAAGTACTAATATACGGAGTACTACATACTAGAATACATAACCTAAGGTTGTACAGATAAACAACCAATGCAAGTAATTCAAGTCGGACAGAAACTAAGAGGGGAAGGAGGAGTACCTTGGGACATCGCCAACAGGGGGAGATCCGGCCTCCTGGCCTCCAAACTAGGAGCTAGGGTTCTTGGGGGCCGGGCTGAACAGGGACAGCGAAGAAGACTGCGGGGGCGGGCGGGGCGGACGGCGAGGAAGACGGCGGGGGGAGAGGGCGGAGGGCGGAGGGCGGGCGGGTGCGGACGGCGGCCGGCGTCGCGGCGGCCTCCTCACGCCGGCGTGGCCCGACTCACGCAAGGGAGAGAGGTGAGATAGAATAGGGAGGGAGGAAGAAGTGAGGCGGCCCGCGCGGGCCTTATCTGTCCCAGACCTCGGCGTTGAGTCGGGTCACGCCGAGGTCTGGGGCTCGGTGTTAACTGGTGGCACGCCGAGGTTGTGGGGCCCGCAAGCTACGTGGGCACATCAGCCCGATGGCGCCAATGACGTGGCATGACCTCGGCGTGAGAGGACAGCGCGCCGAGTCGTATACCTCGGCGTACCGTTCTAATACGCCGAGCAGATGGTCTATTTTCAGAAATAGTTTCGGTAAGGTGCTGTTTGTAGAAATTGTTTCTAAAATAGGTCAAAATGCAAAATTTTCACGCGAGAACAGCCGGCCAGCCAGCAGGCTAGCTGCATGCATGCATGCATAGTTCGCGCGTCGTTGTCAGTGACTCATCAGTGCGCTGTCAATCTCTCTATGCATGCATGCATCCTGACGAGAGCTGGCTAGTACATACTGTAGCTGCTCCTGTTCCTCCTCCTCCTACTACTACACTGCAGTCAGTCTGCTCGATCAGCTGCTCTGGTGTTTTCAACCCGGCCTGCTGCTGTCTTTGTCCGGTCCACATCGATCGACGATCCGGGCCGGGGGCATGCATGGTTCACACTAGTCAACGCCTCCGATCCGTGCACCGATGACCGGCCCGGCCCGGCCCTGTCTCAGCTGGCGCTGCCACTGTGCTTGCTTGCTGCACTGAACAGTCCCCTCCTGGTCCTGGCCTGGCCTGACCTGTGACCTCCTCCTCCTTCATACAGTACAGTACGTTACGTTACGTTTGCGAGCTGATGAGGTCTTGCTGCATGGGCTCACCTGGCTGCTGCTCATGCCACTGGTGGCCGGAGGACAGCGACGACGTGGCCCGTGCATGCATGCAGCGCAGGCGGAGAGAGAGAGAGAGAGGCGCCACGGCCGGGGACAGACGACACGTACGCACAGCCGGCCGGCGCCAAGCTGCTAGCTGATGCCTAGAACGTCGATCAGACTGCACCTGCAACAGCTCAGCTAGCTAGCTGCAGACGTCCTGATCCATCGCTCGCTCAGCAGCTAGTAGCTAGCGAGACGACGTCATCCTCGAACCGAATCCAGCGCTAGCTAGCTCATCGATCGTCATGCATCGGTCGGTCCATTGGATGTATGATATTGATGGTCACCCACGTCGTGGCGGCGTACGCAGCACACGTACTTCCCTGTACAAACAGACCTATAATATACGCATGAATGCATATGCACACAGACACATCATGAAATGTACGGAAACGTGTACACAGACACACATACACAGCATATACAGAATTAATCTGGGTGAAAAACTCTTCTCGGATTCTTGCGTCGGGTTGGCGGCGGGAGGGGCAAAGCCTAGCTATATGCCATCTAGTATCTTTTATCTTTTGGAGGCGTCATCAAAGTTTCTGTTCACCGCGTATCATTATAGGGGGCGGCTCGATCTAGGACGAAACTCCTTCTCGATCGTGTGCTACTTCTTCCAATGTCATTTGTATGCGTCTGTGATGTCATCAGGCTTCGTACGTTGGGGGCAGTCGTTTGGTTCTTTGCAACGGATACTTAGCTTGGCCGCCAGCGCTCTCACTTTGGTGGATGCTTTGTCGTGCTTCGGTTGATACTTTGCCACCAACGTCACTTTGGTCCTGTTCCCTACTTAGACAGATGCTTTGCTGCTAAGTGTGTGATGTTCGAACCCCGCTTGTGGATACTTTGTCGTGTATTGTCTCTGGCGGATGCTTAATTAGCTACCGCACTGCACACCTATCGAGTAGGAGAACATGAAACATAGAAAATATAAAATATGAGTTTAGATCCATATATATAGCACATGCATCAGTGTACTATTTAGATACCTTAATTTCTGCCACTCGCAAAATTTCAGTGAAACTAATTCATCTAAATTTTGAATCCGGCCTGGGGCAACCACGGGAAGAAGGACGGCCACACACTGAAGCTCCACCACTAGAACTCCTTACAAAAAGCCCTAGGTTATATATGTAAAGTTGTTTGTTCCGTGTACACTTGTCTCTGTAATCTATGTAACAAGCTAAGTCATTCCAGGCGGGATAACCTCGAATCACTGCCGATTACACAATGCATGCATGGTTGATGATATGCATTCGTACGTACGTGTGCAAACTCCACGTGACAAATACTCACTCCCGAATATTTCTATTAATCAAACTTATTTTTTTAACTTAAACTCACTTTATAAGTTATATAAAAAAATAACATCTTTGACATAAATTAAAATAAATTAAAATGAGTACTATGTAAAAATATATTATATGATAAATATAATAATACTAATTTGATACCATAAATTTTAATGTCTTTTCTTGAAATTCGATCAGAGTAAAAAAAAATATGACTTAAAATAACTTTAAGAATTTATTTATAGTATGCAAACATTGTAAAGCTATTATTAGGTACCCAACGATGGTTGTGCGCACCCATGTCATCCTACCATATATGCATGCATGCAATGGACTTGAGCTATGTGGAAACTACTTTTTCACACAACTATAGATCGTGCGATATCACTAGCTAGCAGGTAAATATCTACTGATTAATTAATGAGAACATGTACGTAATATAGAAAAGGAGTTTATTTCTATATAAGGCCTCGTGACTAATTATGCCTGGTTCACTGTATTGCTGATAGTGGAGAGTAGTAGTGCTAATGCCAGCAAACGGGTTCACTGGAGCTGAGATTGAGTAGTGCAGAGCTTGCCTTGTCATTTTCAGCGAGTTTTGTGAAGATCATCATTCTCCTTTCTTATGTTAGTTTAAGCATGCGAGGAGATGATGTAATCTTGTGACAGAGCATGACGAACGTTGTGTGGCCTAAATATATATATGGGGAGGATTGGAAATGCTGATATTTTATTTTTCACCTAAACTTAGCTTGCATCATCACCTATTTTGTGTTCTTGAATATAATGGTAGTACTACACTACGCCAACTGCCCAGTTCAACAAGCCGTCATGCGTGTTACCCAAAATGGTTTTTACATGCGCCACAAATTCTTTTTTCAGAATCGGTTGTTGCATTTGGAGTTGTTCCTGAAAATGCAATTTGAGGAGACTATGTATGTCTCTGGAAATGGCTTTAATTTATAGGGTCGGTTAGTCTTTCCAAAAAAAAAAAGAAGTTATTTTCAAAGACGGCTGGAAAAATAACTTTATTTCTTTGTTGGAAACAACGACCGCCCCCAACAAATTACCACCAGATATATTAAAAAAAAGAATCACTCCTTTGGATCGGAGGCCTTTGTAAATTTAGTTGGGAGAAAGTTCCTTGAATATATGCCGATTGTAGAGAGGTAGTATACGGCACAAAATTACAACTCAAATTGTATTGTATCGCTTCTTAATTAAACAGGCAAACAGCTGAGATCGAATTTTATTTGTGTGATCATTTCGGTGGCTGATAAGCCGACTAGTGTTTTGGTGTCTGATAATAAGCCGACTAATAAGCCAAACGAACAGGGTCCCTGTAGGAAAGCTAAGGTGAGCAAAACATTAACACTCGAGCATTCGATGCTCTACAAGCTTTAATACTTTCCACTGATGACGATGACACAACTAGAGTGCTTTTCGTCAAGTTGCTGAGTTTTAGATTCTTCCTCTCTTTTTTCCCTGAAAGTTAGATTCTTTCTTCAATTAGAAGGCCCCAGGTTCGTAGCCAAGCATGCACAAACAACGACATATCAAATACGTAATCTCTCCGTTCTAGAATAAATTAATTCTTATAATCTATACTAGTCAAAATTTTAAAACTTTAACTAATTTAATATAAAAGAGTAACAACATCTATGGTATAAAATGAGTAAGATCTGAAAATATATTTTATGATCAATCTAATTATACCGATATCATAAATCTTAACGTTTTTTTAGAAAATCTATTAAAATTTAAAAAGTTTGACGTGAGTCAACTCTAAAAATCTATTTATTTATGGATAGAGGAGGTATTTGATTTGGATTGAACAACATGCATTCCTCGTGGTCAATATTGAATCCTAAAGCTAGCTAGCCATCATTAGATCGATGATAAGTTGAAATATAATGCATCCGTGATCCATGTAATCAGCACCAACTAGCTTCTTCTGTGGACACGATCGAGCAGCTAGCAGCCGCCTGCAGATTAGGTTTAGAATGTAAATTAAAGAGGACAATCACGCGTACACACAGCTAGCTTAGCACGCCGGCCGCTATGCAAGGGCAAGCGGCAATCGCGGGCGGCGCGTGATGATGTGCAAATAAAGAAGAACAAGAAGAAGCAGCAGCTAGGCGCGCGTGCGTGCAGCTGGGGTCCCTAGCTTGGCCTTTTTTTTTCTACTAGTTACTGGCTAGCTAGAATGCTGGGCAATGGCGATGGCGACGGCGACGGCGATGGCGATGGCGATGGCGATGGCGAGTTCATGAACGACGACAGTGAAGCTCCATGATCGATCGGCAGGCATGGCAATGGCCAATGGATACATAGGTGGTGCACAGTGGGCAAACAATAAGGGCATCCACAATAGTAATAGCTAGTACTAGCTATTTGGTGAGCTGATGTGAAGGTGAGAGACAAGAACAAAGACTATTTTATATCATTGGACCCACATGTTCCTCTCACATGGTCTTGAGCTACGTAAAATAGATAGACTATTTGCTTGTAGCTAGTGATTACTCTCTCTTCTACTTTTTACTTGTTATGTCACATCTAGCTAGCCAAATAGCTAACCATTGCGGACGCTCTAAATGATATGATGTGCTTCTATCTTAATTTAGCATGCTGATTGCTGAGAGCGACCGTAAACGACGTTTTATGCTCGTGGCTGTGATGCTGAGTGGCGTGATGGGTGCTCATCATCCATTCATCATCATCATCCCTACCGGCCAATTACCAAAGCTTGTGTCGGAATATCTAGGAGCACGTGTTGGTGCCATAGGACACTGCGTGCTGCAATAGACTAATGTTTTGACACACATTATATTGGTGGAGAGGGTAATGGCAACGTACTCCTTCGATTGTAAATAAGTCCATATAAATTTGTTATAAAAAATTATAAACCAAACCGCGTTTTAGTTTTGATCGCCGGTATATAGTAATTATTTATATAAATTCGCTTTACAAATAAAGGTTGGCATCACTAGATTGCTATACTAAAGTGATTCATAACTTGTGTGTGTGTGTGTGTGTGCGTGCGTGCGTGCGTGTTAGGTATTGCTAGGCAATGTTAAAATTACGAGTTATATCAAACCTAGAAACACGGCTAATAATATTTGTGATCAGTGAAAGTAAGGACCACTGTTTGGATCCATGAGACTAACAACTAGTCTTTGTTAGCTTCTATTTGCGGAGTAGTAAATTAACAACTACTCCATCCGTTTCAAATCATAAGTCATTCTAAAAATCTTGAAAAGTCAAAGCATCTTAAATTTGATCAAATTTATAATATAATATAATATAATGATATTTATGATATCAACTAAGTAACATTAATTCTTCATCAATTAAATTTTCATAGTACACCTATTTGTTGTCATAAGTTTTTATAATTTTTTATATATAATTTTAGTTAAAGTTGAGATGCTTTGACTCTTCAAGATTCTTGGATTAACTTATAATTTGAAATGAGGGGACTAATTTTTAATTTGGTTACCATCTTTAATTTTAGCTAGTCTCCCTGTTTAGATTTCTTTAAGAACTTATAAAAATTTAGTCAATTAGTCATAGTTCTATGGATCCAAACAGGGTCTAAAGCTTATGCTAAAGTTGGTGAAGGTTATTGTAAAAAGTTGAGAATGAGGGTGTGTATATATATATATATATATATATATATATATATGTTACATGACCTGGCACCAAAAAAAAAAACTGTTACATGAAGTCGAGCCTGTCGTGCCGATGCGTCCACTTTTTGTCAGTCGCTGGGAATTGCATTGCCTACGCCTCCAAATGGCAGTGAAAAGGAGTGGACATAGAGCTCCTCATTTAAAATAAGAACTTGAGCATGTTTTGAACCATGAATACTAGCCACACTAGGCATGCAGATGCTCCATGGAGCCAGCTCTGTGCTTTCAGCATCATCATGAAGCTGAGGAGCTTTGGATGGGCATGATGGCAGTGCAGCATTGCCAATATATGCTATATATCTATATGATCCTTCCTCTTCCGTACCTGCTGAAAGCTGGCTAACTTGAAGATCAACACTAGTAAAATACATAAGCTTGCTGCTGAAAGACAGACTTGTGGAGTAGGAGAGGCATCAATCGCCTTTACAGGGAGACAACAAGCTCGTTCAAGCATGTACCATATTCATGCACAAGCTAGCAGTCTAATAACCCAATGCAAAAGTCCAAAGATGTCGACGCATTAGACAAATGTTTCATCGGCGGCAGCAATGGTCGCCGTGCACGGCGCAAGATGCCTTTGCAGCTTTGCTGTGATCTGGAAAAAGAAGAGGAAGAAAGAAATACCTTGCCGCCACTGATGGAGCGAAACCGTCCACTGAAAATGTTGGTTTGGTGGCTGCAGATCAGGTCGAACATTTTTTTCGCTTCAGCATCGACGAGACGTGCTTCGTCAGCTTTAGCTTGAAGCGTGCATGACTGTTCGCTGCTCTGTTTCTGAAGAATTCAAGATGAGGACGAACATTTCAATCCAGTTCGAGCACTGGACACCACAGAAACACGATGAAACAAAGGTGTTTACAGACTGCTATGATTTCGTTCAGAGGAATCAATCGAGAAAGGAGATCGACATCGTTGTCGAGCTAGTCACGTACACGGTACACGTGTAACAGAACTTTGTTTCCTCGCTGGACCGACGTGCCATCCTCTTGCTGCACAGCGAGCATGGTCCTGGTCCCGGCCGAATCACCAGCAAGATCTGCCACCGGTGATCTACCCATGAGCATGAGGCATCCTGCCATCAAGCTTTCAGGACCAGGACGGCATGGCAAAGGCTGCTGGCCGGTGCACACAGCTCACAGCCCCTTTAGCTCAGCAGCAGTCAGCTCAAGAATCCGTTGAGCTGACATCCAGAGAGATGAGCCAGCAAGATGATGAGTACTTTAAAGATGTGAAAAGGAACTTGATTAAAAGAAGCTGTGTCTTTGACATTTCGATTGGTGCACTTTAAAGGTCCCAAGATCTATCAGTGTAGGTTTCAGCTTGCCTTTGGACAAAGGAAGCTGGGGCAAAGGGAGGTCCCTGATGACTGACACAGTTCCTTTGACAAAATTGACAATAATAGAGGCCGCCGTCCTACGTCTTCCAGGAAAAGAGCTTCAAGGCATTCACATTTCACAATGTATGAGATAATAGTACATTAGTACATATCAAGGTCGAGGCCTGAATACCAATGTTGCGCTGATAAAAAGAGAATTACATGTAGAACACAACCATGATCACAAAATTATCAAAATTGCTTGGTGACCACGAACCGCGGTGCCTCATCTGAATCGCCACAATATGATCTGACTACTCTGATTGTGTACACAAGTCTGCTACGAAGACTCCAGGTTTTTGAGATAGCCAGGCACCACCTGACTGCAATCTGAAAGAAGCTCAGCCAGAGGTTTCGCAATAGAAGCATCAGCGTTACAGAATACACTATGCACTTCGCCTCCAATCACATGAAGAGCAGTGCCTGTGAGGATCCCAACATATTCGTTGACTGAAGGAGGCAGATCCACCACCAACACGGTTTCAAATTCCTCTACATCTGTCAATGCCATGTTCTCCCGGTCTTTCACAATGACATTCATCAGGCCCACACTGGAGGAATAAAAATTCATTTACAATGTCAACATTTAGGCTATGAGCCTCTGTCGAAGGATAAAGTGGTGATTAAAACTCCTCTGGGATTAAAACCTAGAGTTTTTCTCACAGTATTTTATTTAATTAACTAGCTCGGTTCAGTTTGCATGCAAAGATTGGAAACTAAAAGCTTTTGCTAATCAATTCACAAGTTTTGTTCAGTTTGCATGCAGAGACTGGGAATTGCAGAAAAAACTGCAATGTTGTTTAGTTCGCTGTACCTGCTGCATATCGTAAAAGAGTTGCCATGTGAATCATTAATCACTGTGCAATTTTCCAGCTTAAGCGATGATGACATGCGTGTGCTTTTTGATCACTTGCAGCTACTAAAAGAACCTTTGATGTCTTTTTAGGATGACTTTGCAATATCTGCTCAAGAATTTCCTTGACCTGAAAGCAGAAATACTTCAACAGAACATCAAAGCCACAACACACCAAAATGATACAAGCATTTTGAACAGCTCCTGCTAAGTAAATTATCAGCCATCAATTCAATACAGACATGACAAGGTTCTTTAGGATCGGGATTCAAAGTAGGATCATTTTTTGCTGACTAAGGTAGTATTGTAGGATCAGGATCCTAGGGGATTTTCGTTTTTTAAGTTTAATTTATTTTAATATGGTACAATATACATCTACTTCAATTTATTTATAACACTTCCATCAGATAATATGGTAATTATAATATGAGGATGCAAATAGAGAAGTATTACTGTATGTCATTAAACATAGGTTCTGGAGATACAAACTGCAGAGTTTCATTCAGACTTGCACAATTACACAAGCACATATAAGGTTCTAAGTCCAAGTATTATCTGGATTTCAACATTCACTGAAGTTGCAGACTTGCAATCCAAAAAGAGAATGACTGACATCACTAACGATAAGCAGCATTACTCTATTGTTTCATTTAGTTGACTTTTTTCCTCTTATATCCGCTAGTCCAAGATGAACACACACAATTACAAAAAGCATCCCTCAAGGCTAAGCTAAAATATACAGTAGTAAAACCATCTGGCCAATCATTGTGCAACTGCAGCCATGCAGCGGAGCACTACCAGTGGCCCAGGCTACAGAGCTCTATCACGATTTCACAAATGCTTTTGCTGCTCTGCAGCAGCAGCTGGATCAAGGTTCTTAAATCAGCTAGTCGACACCAGTTACCATGGTACCGACTAGGCGACTAGTCGCGATTAGTCGACGACTAGGTCAACTAATCGACCCTGGTCGGTCTAGTCATCTATATAATGGTTGTGTACATACCAGGACCTATATATAAGGTATATATATACCATATACTATATACTTGTACAATATAAATCAGGCATCAAAACTATATTTCAGCAGCTGATGCAACTGAGAGGCCTGCAAGCTTCTCCTGAACCGTGCGGCCTGTGTGCTGACAGCTGCAACAAGAGAAGCAGCAGCAGGGGAGGGAGGAGGCGCGGGCACACAGCAGCTGGGAACAGGAACTGAGAAGGGGAAGAGAGGCAGCTGCAGCACGGCATGAATGGCGGCAAAGGCGGCCAGCAGTCAGAGTACCTAGTCGAGTGCAGGGGACTGACCAGGATGATTGATCATGATTAATCAGACGACCAGATAACACTGCTGGATTGTTAGGAGTAGAAAGAAAGGAGATAGGAGTCTGAGACAGATCAACGAGAAGGGGAAGGAAGCATGTGAGCTCTTCAGCAACAAAGCAGCGAAGGGACTCCCTCTCTCCCTCTGTCTGGACAGTATAAAATCACATCTGAGTCTCGATTCTATGATCCCATGGATGCTCCACCTAGAAACACCCTGTTGCGACTCATATTGCTTGTCAGAACTAGGATCATAAGATAATGCGATTCTACAACTCGTATTGCGGTCCTTATAGGTGTAAGGGTAAGGTACTAACTAGCATGCAGTGTCCAAATGCGTGTTGTGAGCACGACATCCTAAAAACAAGGATTTCCAGTATGCAGGACAACAATGAAGTCTTTTAGATCTCCAGTATTAAGGAAACATATTAAGTGTTACCAAGGCTGGGGGTTCTGTAGAAAAATACATGCTCACTAGCTGTGCATTATTCTGAGTAAGTTGCACAACACTTGAAAGACAACCAAACCATGAAAGGTACCATCAGGAACATAGGCACTAGAGAAATAAGTAATTACCTTTGATGTTTTCAGCTCCTCCGATGGACAAACGTATACATGCTGGGATATAAATGCACTTCGTGAAAAAACAGAATCATTGATAGAAAGCTTTGTAATTCTTCCACGGAGTAGACTTTTAGCCATTGTTGCAACCTTTTTATCAGATGGATCGGTGAAGAACTGAAGATAGTAAGGATTTTTGATATGGCGTCTCTAATAGAAAATACTTTGTCACTGACATTGTGGTCCACAAAACATTTCAGTCTATCAATGACCTGTCAACCAAAGTTGTGATCTTTAGCTGATATTCGTTAGTAGGATCGGTAACTATATGGACAAAAGCAATACAGAAAACAACTAAGCATACTGAGAGCCATGATGAATAACTTGTTGCAAAATTCATGGTTTGCAACGTGCAATTACATACAAAACTAGATTCATAGTCACAATCACATTGATATAGTTCATCAAGGCTTTCACTCGAATTTCCAAATTTACGTAGCAGGATTCATACACTTGATATGTCAATCGCCTTTAACGAAACAAGTTCAATAAGCCTCTCAGGTGTGGCTATAAGAAACTCCGGCTCACAAGTTTTCAGTCTGATAGAGCAGTCCAAACAAAATTAATTTAACACAAATATATCAGCTATCATTTAGTATATTTATTGTAAACAGTAAATGGCTAAGCAAGCAGATAGCATGTATCACATTTACAATCAACAGCGGATGATGCAAATAGTGGAACAAAACATACCCAGAAATCTGGTGTTCAATGGGTACGCCAGGATGCAAGCTCACTGAATGAATCCCAAGAGGCTTCAGGGGTTTGCATATCGATCGCACCTGCCCAAACAACACCAGTTGAATCACTAAACCATTCACAATTTGGTCATTATAAACCTACATACAAAGAAGTAGGAAATTCTAGCATCAAAATGTGAGTACAAACCTGAGCGGCCTTCTCCTGGGACGGGACGAGATACAGCAGGAAGGGGCAGGACACGACCATCCCTGTAGAGAAGAGGAATACGGCCAACAACTGTTGTATTGCATCTCATTGAGTTTATATACAGGTTATAGCAGAGTGCACAACCGTGCACGAGAGTAGATCGTGGGCGACGCTACGGTCAGCACGCCTAATAAGCTAACTGCCTATACAAAATGGACTAGTTCTCAAACCCCCCCCCCCCCCCCCCCCCTGCAGTCTGATGCTTCGTCAGCCACTACTCTTGATGGGGACGACGCACAGACTGGACCTGAAGGTTTGGAACATCGAGGTTGGCAGTCCTTTGGTCATGACATCGGCGTACTGCTCGCCGGTGGGCACATGAAGAACACGAAGATCCCCGGCCTGAACGCGCTCGTGAACGAAGTGAATGTCGATGTGCTTCGTGCGCTTGTGATGTACCGGGTTCGTAGACATGTAGACCGCCGAGACGTTGTCGCAGAACACGATCGTGGCCTTGTTGACGCCGAAGTGCAGTTCGCCGAGAAGCTGGCGAAGCCATATGCACTCTGCGGCTGCGTTCGCCACGGCCCTGTACTCCGCTTCGGCGCTCGATCGTTTCATCTTAAACAAGCATAGTAGTGATGCCCAACAAGTGTTCATGTGTATCACAGATAATAGGAGGATTTGTTATTTTGTTTAGTCTTTCATGTATACAACTATTCCATCTCAATTGATGTGTCTGCCATCTAAAACATCCCAAAACAAAGACAGCAGGAAAAATTTCACTCCCGCACTCCCACCCTGCAAAGACCTGTAATTCCAAGATAATCCTTGTTACCATCACAGAGAATGTAAAACACTTAATTAAGTAGTGATAAATACAGCTAGTTGAAAGTGACATAGAAACAAAAGTCCAGTTTAGTAAATTTGGTGCCAAAAGCAAACATTATTGGTGTCACACCCGTTTTTAAGAACAAAAACAAGTGCATAAAAGGCTCATGTGCACCTCAGGAATAGTCGCACACATAAGTTGACAAATCATAAAAAGTACCATCACAGTGTTTATTACATAGCAAATAAATATCCATTACATAGTCTGAAACAAATGACTTTAACTAAACGAAGATAATTGCGGAAGCTCCAAAGGGACTGGTTGACTGGTTGACTCCAAAACTAGTACTCATTGCGATAATCATCAACCCAATCTTCATCTGTGTTGTTTGAATGCAAGGGTGAGCACATATGTACTCAACAAATATAACACGGGGTGAAGCTCAAAAGGGAATGCATGGTTCATAGCGGTATGCATTTTAGATAGATCAAGTTCATATTAATATCAACAATTGCCAAGGTAGTTTGCATAAGCTCAAATATCCATGATCATAAAGTAAATGACAATGATACAATAAATAAATAACACTTGCATAAGCCACATAGAAATAAGAACCCAATAATTCTGTGAGTTTTCCGAGCCGCTCGTGTCCGTGAGCACGGCTATCATGATAGTTTTTAACTCTGATCAGAGGTGTACAACTTTACCCACGAGTCGTGATTGCCCATTTGCCCGGGTTTGCAACTCCCAAAACACTTCCAAGGTGAGCGAGCAGGGTACACTATGAAGTCTTCCAAGGGTTCGTCTAACAAGTCAGGGCCGCAAGGTTCGTGGCAGGGGATGTAGAGCCAACCTGTCTACGATCACACTCCTTCGCGGCTATGCCCATAGATTAGGAACCACACTATATCCGTCTTGGCACGCTCCTATTTGCGCCATAAAGGTAACCACTGACAAGCTAGAAAAGGTCCCCATACTGAGCTAAAGCCAGAGCCATATAGCCCTCGTGATTGTACTGTATATCTCAACTTTTGCCGACAGATAAGCTCCTATAATCAAATGTTGCTAAAAAGCAAGTTTTATCATTATTGCATATAGTCATTAACAATTAAGATCATGTACATCTGGTATGAGCGTTAGCAATTCTAAACACATGTGGTGGATCAAATCATAGGTGACAAGGCATTCAGGATAACAACCACTAGGATCAATCTATGGTAAATAAGGAATCATGCATATGAGTTATATTATTTGTGAATAGGACATCAAGGATAATCCTATGTTATACTTGGCTTCTTCGAAAAACTCTTGCTGATCTTGATCAAGGAGAAACTCCGGTTCTTCAACGGATTGCTCAACGTCTATTCCGATCAACAATTCAACACCATTCAATCAACGGCAATCATACACGAAGCAAACAAGACTATGATTAGAACAGTACACCAATAGTAATAAAACAAGATGAAAAGTTTATAAAACTAATCTACGTATCACTACGATCACAATGATGTTTCGTTCACGAAAAACGGAGTTAGAACGACGAAGTTAGGAAATAAACGGGTTTTCCTATGCAAAGATATTAAATTAAATCTAATCACGAAATTAAACTTTTTCAAATCTAACTAACAGTAGTATTAACATAAAGAGAATTTTTCTACGAATCTAACGCAATTTGAACGGGTCAAAAAGGATTTAAAATGAGCAAGATATAGGGTTTTGAATTCCAATGGCAAATCTGTAAATATGATTTTCCATTTATTTTTAGTTAAAACGAAATCAGAAAGATAAATACGTTTTAAAAAGGAGAAAGCGCATTCAGGCTTTGCGCCAAGGACGGCGGGTTGAGTACTGAGACTTTCCAAGGTCTCTTTAGCAAAGTGGCAAAACGAAGGGGTATCTTGGATCCACGGCCGTCGATCTTGGATTGAAGGGCCGAGATTAGAAGGGGAAATAGAGAATGGCTGAAGGGGTATCCTTGGATCTGGATCGTTCGATCGACGGTGGACGGTGTTGATTAGAGCTGAGGGGGAGAGAGGAGACGCCGGCCGGCGTCCGCGAGGGAACAGGGAGGTGGCGCGACGGTCCTCCATGGATCTCGGCGAGGAGCTCGGCGGCGCAAGTGGTACTGGACCTACAGGCCACCAAACAACGAACCGAGAGGTCCGGGAGAACGAGGAAGAAAGGGCGAGCTCACCTAGGCCCTTAGTGCGGACAGAGGAGCCCTGGAGATGGCGGTCGACACGACGGGGCGGCGTGGGCTTCACTGCGAACGGCGACAGGCCGGTGAGGGCAAGGAAACGCGAAATTGAGCACACGGAAGGGTTCGCGGGATCTCATACCTTGTTTCGAAGGATAGAGAACGGCCCGCGGGTGACTGCGGAGCTCGGGACGATGCTAATGGCGACGGCGGCGGTGCACAGCTAGGGCGAGGCGAAAGCGGCACGTAGATGGGAAGAACTAGTTCGGGGGAAGGGTGCGGAACTACTTATAGGCCCCCGAACAGATTTGGCAAGCAATCCCAGTGATTGAGGGCTTCGATTTCGTAAGATTCGAGCTCTGCTCGTTGCGTTCTGCTCGGATACGGGAGGAAGAGGAGGGAGACGCTGACGCGTGGGCCAGAAGGGTCAGCGGCACCAGGAGGAAAAGGAAGGGAAGGTGCCCCCGCACGCTCTCGGCGGGGCCGTGGAGCTGGCCTTGCGGCCGTCCTCTGCTTCGACGCGCAGAGAAAGAAGGGAAAGGAGGGAGAAGGGACTGACGCGTGGGGGCCAGTGTCAGCCGCTCAAGAAGAAAGGAGGAAAGGGGAGGGGAGGCTCTGACTTGCGGGCTCGGGCGGTCAGAGGCACAAGGAGGAGTGCGGCGCTCCGATCTGGGCCTCGGCCGAGTCGGCCCAAAAGAGATAGGGAAAGAAGGGAGAGAGGGGAAAAAGGCCTGCGGGGAGAGGAGGGCACTGGGCCGAGCAGCGAAGAGGAAAAGGGGGGAGGCCCACGGGAAGGAGGTGGCCTCGGGCCAAAATGATCAAAAGAATAGGAGAGGGAGAAGAAAGGCTTTTGCAATTTCCAGAAACAGTTTTGCAAATGACTTTTCAAATACATTTTGAAAAACGAATTTGAATACTTTTCAAAACCACTCAACCAAAGACAACAAATGCTCCAGCATGAATGCCCACTCATATTTCTACATGACATTTTTAATTCTCCAAAACCTATATAGTTTAATTATATTAAATGCATAGCAAGAAAACATAAATAAATCAATTTAGCATTTTCAAAAGTGATACAAATTTTCGGGTGTTACAATTGGATAGGAAAGGCTACAGGTAACCATTTCTAGAGAGGGCAGTAGTAAACAAAACACCCAAGAATGCACAAACATACTGCGTGTCACCTTGTCTTTTAGCCCAAAAGCTTATGAATATAAACTTGGCAAAGAAGCAAATAGCTGTGGCAATATGATAGGACATCAGAAACTCCGATTGTTCATCACAGTTGAGCTAATTAGCAGAGCCATGTAAAGCCTACAGGTGTACGTTCTTGGGTGCAACTCCATAGCCCACTTCCTGTTTGCAACATTGCTAGCAGGTAAAGAAACAAAACCTACCCCATTAAGGTCTAAAGGGCACCATGAGTTATCAGATGACATTATATATACCATATGTACCCCATTATTAAGGTATAAGGAACAAAACTGTTGGAAAAGGGTTCCAGTGTTAGTCGATAAACAATGAGTGTAACTTAAGGGTTCAAAAAAAGAGACATTGCAAGACCAATCTGAATACAGCCAAACAGAAGATAACAGTTTCTCTCAGGCAACCATAAGGAAATCCATAAAACATGTCAAGCGAAGTTCATAGAGAAAGCATCGCATCATTAATTCATTGTTTTTGTTGAATAGAGTCCGCTGAGGCTTCAAACCCATATGTTCCATCAAGTCATTTTCTCGAGACTAGGTGTACAGGTTGCAGAAAGAAATCTAAGTGATAGCATTTATGTGTTCTCAGGTCTCAAAGATACCGGTTGTATCATGCTCCATTGTGTCCTGCCTTGGAAGCACCATTGGCTCCTCTCCCCTCCAGGCTCTCCTTCAATAACAACAGGAGCAGAGAGTACATCATCGACGAACTTGGCCCGTGGAGATACAGGAGCAGAGATACTCTAAGAAGCTTAATGACAGACAAATGACCAACATACTTAGAGCAACATGTAACAGTCCCCAAGAGAGGAAGCTCTCGCACACGTGATGTACGGTTCCGCTTCTCCCCATATTATTCTAGGTAACTTGATCCCTCAAAGCATGTTGCTATCTAGGATCTTGCTGTGCAACATCTTAGAGGCTTTGTACCATTATTTTATTTGTTTTAAACACCTCAATTTACTCGATCCCTGTTGTCTGAACTTCTCAAGTTTACCCACCGTATGGGTGTGCATCCTTTCCAGTACAGTGATAGCTTAATAGTGATACTCTCTCTGATTAGCTATAACTTGTAAACAAGGCCATAAAAAACTTGCAAAGATCCCATTTCTAATTTTGATTCATGTAAAGTAATTTTTTAATGGAGTATTGTAAACTTTGCCAGATTATTAAATTTATCTCGCATTCATTATCTGTAGGTCATCGCATGATTTCACACGGCATGAAGGGAAGAGAAGAGGATGAGGAGGACAAGTTCACCAAACATTCAGATCAGAGCATACAGAACCGCAGGCTTGGATCCAAGTTATCAGAAGAGAAGGGGTGGGCATACCTGACCAAGACCCAAGCACCTGGCGTGCGGTGGCGGCGAGGAGGAGCAGGAGGCACGGTCGGGGCAGATCCGGCCAGCGCGCCTAGGGTGGTCCTGGCCGCAGCTGCTTGCGGGTGTTGGGGTCGGCGTGGTGAAGGGCGGCGGCGGCGGCCTTCGCGGTAGTCGAGGGCTGCCAACACACACTTCAGTGATAGGGTTCT
Source organism: Microstegium vimineum (assembly GCA_022036555.1). Taxonomy (NCBI): domain Eukaryota; kingdom Viridiplantae; phylum Streptophyta; class Magnoliopsida; order Poales; family Poaceae; genus Microstegium; species Microstegium vimineum. The sequence goes on from CM039130.1 coordinate 35,392,992, forward strand.
AAGAACTGCTAGACAGAGTACAGATGACATGCTTTCTTTCCAAACTAAAAAAGTCTATGTGTAAGTAGGAACCTTCAACTCCCAACTATAATCGAAGGAACCTTTTCAAGATAATAATTAGTAAAAACATAAATGATATGTCTGGTTGTAGAAATCATCAAGCAATGCAATGATCAAAAGTTACCAACTTGAGAGCTGGGAGGTGAAGATCTCAAATCTACTTTGAATGTTAAATGCTGAAATTCTCCAAATGTACCTAGCTATAGTATGGCTAACCAAGATGTTCAATAATATCTTCCGATCGAACAAGATGCCTGATGAGTGGAGACGAAGCACTTTGGTACCAATCTACAAGAACAAGGGTGACATCCAGAGTTGTAATAACTATAGTGGGATTAAGTTGATGAGCCACACTATGAAGCTATGGGAGAGAGTCATCGAGCACCGCCTACGAGGAAGGACGCGGGTATCTACAAACCAATTTGGTTTCATGCCCGGAAGGTCAACCACAGAAGCAATCTTTTTGTTAAGACAAGTTATGGAGCGTTTTAGAGAGCAGAAGAAGGACCTACACATGGTTTTCATTGACTTGGAGAAGGCTTATGACAAGATACCAAGAAATGTTATGTGGTGGGCTCTGGATAGACATAAAGTCCCAACTAAATATGTGACCCTCGTCAAGGACATGTACAATAATGCTGTGACTAGCGTTCGAACCAACGATGGTAACACGGATTACTTCCCGATTAGAATTAGGCTTCATCAAGGGTCAGCCTTAAGCCCATATCTCTTTGCCTTGGTAATGGACGAGGTTACCAGGGACATTCAAGGGGATATCCCTTGGTGCATGCTTTTCGCCGATGATGTAGTGTTAGTTGATGAAAGCCTGGCGGGAGTAAATAGGAAACTTGAGTTGTGGCGGCAGACCCTCGAGTCTAAAGGTTTTAGACTAAGCCGGACTAAAACCGAATACATGAAATGCGACTTTGGCACAACTGCACAGGATGAGGGAGATGTGAGTTTGGAAGGTCAAGTCGTGCCTAAAAAGGACACCTTCCGATATCTGGGATCGATGCTACAGAAGGATGGAGATATTGATGTAGACGTTAGCCATAGAATCAAAGCAGGGTGGATCGAGTGGAGACAAGCTTCTGGCGTTCTATGTGACAAGAGGGTACCTCAAAAGCTAAAAAGCAAGTTCTATAGGACGGCTATTAGACCGGCAATGTTGTATGGAGCCGAATGTTGGCCTACAAAGGCTCGACATGTTCAACAAATGAGTGTTGCAGAAATGTGCATGTTGCATTGGATTTGTGGTCACACAAGAATGGACCGAGTTCGGAATGATGATATACGTGAGCGCCTAGGTGTAGCCCCAATCGAAGAAAAGCTTGTCCAACATCGGTTGAGATGGTTTGGCCATGTCCAGAGGAGACCATCGGATGCACCAGTGCGTTGTGGAGTTCCAAGCCAAGCTAATAATACAAGGAGAGGTAGAGAAGGCCGAAGTTGACATGGGCGGAGGCGGTGAAAAGGGATTTAAAAGCTTGGGATATTTCTAGAGATCTATGTTTGGATAGGATTGCCTGGAAAGAAGCTATCGAAGTGCCGGAACCGTGACTTGGGTTTCAACTCTAGCCTACCCCAACTTGCTTGGGACTAAAAGGCTATGTTGATGTTGATGTTGATGTTGATGTACCTAGCAAATTGCTAATATTTAGAACAAAAACAAATTAGTAAAACATCACCTTATGCCCCCAAAGGAAGGACGTCTTATTGAATTGCACGTGTCTGAACTTCTCATGGCTGAAAGCAGATGCTAATGCACACCACCTCATAGAGTTAACACTTTTGTTGAGCTGATCAGCGTGCAGATGTCTAATCTTTTCTCCTCATTTTTTGAACTGTTCCTTTTGAGTAATGAATCCATGCAAAAAATGATCTTTTCTCCTCATTTTTGAAACTGCTCTTTCTGAGTCCTAAAAAAATAAGCACCTAATGCTGATAATACAGGTTGAGAAGAAAACAAAATGAAGCCCTGTAACTTGGATTGGAGCAGTAAAAACAAAAAGGATTTAGGATTCTAAGTTCTGTAACAAATAAATAGGATTGAAGTTACAAATCAAGTTGAAACCTGTTTGTTTGTTTGCCAAAAAAAAAATAGAATTCGGAACGAGAGTTGAAACCTGTTTCTTTTTTTTGGTGAGAGCATCGGCACCCTCGAATGCGAGATAGATGTGCGGTGTCTTCTCCATGTGTCTGGTGAGGTAGACAGGCTTCATTCACGGCAGTGGAGAGGCCACAAATGGAGGTGTAGCGTTGGCGTGCGCTTGCCTGGGAAAGAGAGGCACGGAGGAGGGGCGGCATTCAGGGACGAACCAGTGCAAGGCGGCATCGGGGGGGGGGGGGGGGGGGGGGGGGGGGGGGCGGAAGCCGACGAATCGGCGGCCGACCTTGACAAATCAGCACCCTGACCACGAGTTTGAACTTTGAAGCCGCCAACAACTTGAGGTCTGGGCAGTTGAGCGGCGCTGCATTGGAGGCCGGGGCCAGGCCAGCTGCGGACCCGCCCGGCATGATTTGGGGCAGGCGCTGCGGGCGGGGGAGCGGCCGGGCGGCGCGGAGGGAATCGCGGTTGCCTCCTGTGGCAGCGGCCGCGCGCGGGGGTGCTTCGCGGCCCGGGTTGCCGCCGTCGGCGCCACAGGAGGAGGAGGAGGAGGCGCAACTGTGGTCAGGGCTATCGGCGCTCGGCGCTGGACGAAGATGATGGATGTCGTGGTGATGGCCGGCGGACGACGGCGCTGTTGATCGGGGAGTGCGGGGCGGGTCGTCTCGTGGGTTCCTGGATTATAGACTGCTTGTGGACCCGGTAGCGGAAAAGATTTGGACCGTCCGATCCCCATCTGGTGGTTCCGGGCCGCGAGTTTCTGTTCCAGATCTTCTTTCTCGCCTTCTCCCGTGGCCTTGCTGCTGCGAGTGGAAAAAAAAACAAAAAAAAAAACGGAAAGGGGGCCGTTCCTTCCTTTTCAAGTCTTCTCGTCGGCTCCGCTGCGTCCTCTTCCCGTCCCAAATCCCCAAATCCCCCCGCAAAAAAAAAAAAGAGGGGCCGCTCCAATCTAATCTTCTCGTGACCTCCGCTGCCTCGTCTTCCCATCCGGCGTCCAGGCCTCCAGGTGCCGCGCCACTTTAGTGCGCCGTGCGTCGTCGTCACCCCGCGGCCCCGCGGCTGCTACAGACGACGTTCGGGGACCTCCAGGCGCCGCGCCTTCGCCGTCGTCGGTGCGGGGACCGCGGCTGCTGCCGACGTTCGGGGGATCAGCTCAAGCTTTCACGCTCGTCGTCGTCCTTGCGTACGGTGTTGGCCCGGTGTTGTTCTCCCCGTTCCTCCGGATCAGATCTGAGCGTTTGGTCGCTGCCGTGTCCGCCGGCCTGGGACTGCTACTTTCCTCTGTGGGCCGCCTTGTTGCCTGGTAATTCTCCCTTCCCTCAGCTAATTCCGTGTTTGGTTGCTTGAATTGGATCGGATTGGATGGGATGGGGTGGGATCATCCTCGCGGACCAGCTGATCCATGCCTTGATCTTTGTCAATTGTCATTAGTAAATATAAATTAAGGATTATTAGTATGTTATATTCTTACTGATCTTTGCCAATTGTCATTAGTAAATATAAATTAAAGATTATTAGTATGTTATATTCTTACTTAGTATAATTATGATGGTAGGATTAGTTTTTATAAGTACTAATACGTTTGATTTGTGTGTGTTTCATGTGCTAATTAGGTTATTAGGGGTGCCAATTGATATGTTTATTTTAAATTAGTGATTATCATAGAAAAACTTGTATTAGTGGATATTTATAAGTGTCCAAATAGTTGTTATTATTTGTAAATAATTGATAGTATAATTAGTCAACTACTATCTAAATCCCATCCACTTTCATCCATCCAAATGCACCGTGGCACCCTAACAGTCTCGCTGGTACCTCCTCGGTGGCTACCATTGGATTTGGTCCTGGTTCTCGTTTCCTCGTCTCTGTGGATAGAGTCTTCTGATGCACCTTTCAGCGCCTTCTGCATCGTGTCTTCTTATTTAGTTCCTTTGGGTCCTGCCTCTGATTTATGCGTTCAAATATGCAGCTACAACGCCACTCCATCCTTGCGCATGTTGGCTCTGGTCCCCATCTGGTGGGCTGGGTGTACAGGTACCGTTCAGCTCGCCCTCTATATGCCGCCTGTTGGTTTGTTCATTGGACTTACGCCTGCTCTCTGGTTGCAACCATGCAGTTGCATAGGACCTGCCTCTTCACGCTTCTCGAACGCGAAAATCACGTGTTGCGGTGCGTTTCGATTTTCCCCTCTACCTAGGGTTTCCTCCCACATATGAATGGATAGCTGGAAAAGAGGGGGTCCCTGCTGCATCTTCTGCCACTCCCATTAGATCTTTCCATACAAAAGTGTTTATAGTTTTTTTTTTCTATGATAGTGATTTTTTTGGGAGGTAGTCTTTAATTAATTGTTGTATGTATATCCATCTCTTGCACATGGAACCTGCGAGTACAAATCATCTCATGTTTGATCGATTGTCATCTCATTTCTACGTGTAGATTTTAGCTTTTTCAGAACAAGAGGGCACACATGCCGAAGTAATTGGAAATTTACCACCATCTAATTTCATTCACTATAAATAGATAATCGATAGATGGATGCAGCAGTTTTCTTGATACCCAACCCAACAGTGTATAAATAAAGTCTCCGAGTGAATAGTGCTTGCTGCCTGTAAAATATCTGTACAACAATTCATCGTGTTGAGTCGTTTCATTTGTTTTTCTACATGTTCTGTCATTACTTAATTATATATGCTGCTTGCATTTCTTCTTCTCCTTTTTCATTTCCCTGTATCTGCTGCTGCCCTGTTTTCATTCTGATCCCAACTTTCTCCTCTCTTGCCACAGTGAAGGAACCTTATGAGCTGGTTGGCTGGGTCTTTACTCCAATTCTGGTGCTACTAAGATGGGTCAGGGCCTGCTCAACAAAAAGTTTCGGACAAGACTAACCATAGATGAAATAGCAGGCGCTTACCACTTCTCGCTCCTGCTCTCCCCTGTGGTTTCCTTCTGGGACTGCATCTTCCGCAAGATAAGATACTCATTCAGACCTGAGTGGGTGTAGCATCCTACAGTCACCCGTCTTAGCAATAGTTCATTTCTTTTTCTTCCTCGTCATCAAAAATATATATAAAAAAAAAAGACGGACAGGGGGCTCTTACTCTTAGGAAACCACCTGCCAAGGAGTCCAAAGAATGAACTTTGAACATTTTGTCTTCGTTCTTCCCTAATTATACCTAGTTGTTAGTAGAGGAGTTTACCAGAGGTAATAGTTAGTAGTAAATAGCAGCAGGCACGGTTGTCATGGACAAGGCTATCATGAGCAATAATCAGGCAGGCAAAGTCTTGAAGAAAGGAAAAAAGAAACAGGCCAAGGATGAACTGGATCGCCAGAAACAGGCCGAGAAGAAGCGCCGGCGCCTCGAGAAAGCGCTGGCAAACTCCGCTGCCATCATCTCAGAGCTGGAAAAGAAGAAGCAGAAGAAGAAGGAAGAACAGCAAAGGCTGGATGAGGAAGGTGCTGCCATAGCTGAAGCAGTTGCTCTTCATGTTCTCATAGGTGAGGACTCCGATGAACCCTGCCATTTGATGCTCAACAAGCACATCAGGTGCAACCATTGGGACCCCTCGGCTGCTTTTGAATTCACCGTGGATGCACAGCCCACTGATATCTACCCCTCTGAGGATGGACTGATCTGCGCCAGCCATGCGAATGCTCCCAGACCCAAAGGGAGGTGGGCTGATTGGGGGATTGGGCAGCCATTACCATCTTGGGGAGAAGTTAGTGACCTCCAAGGCCCGTACTATCAAGGAACATTCCACCAGTCTGTTACCTGCCCTGGTTTCATAGCTGCCCAAGCTGTGTCATCGTTGCAGATCAGAGAAGAGTCATCAGATATCACCTCTCCGAGCCAAGGGGCGGCTGCTGCAAACGTGGTTAACAGGATGCTTGGTGGCACCAACAGGCTCAACCTTTACAGAGAGAGATAAATACTACACTTTGTCATAGTATTGTATATAGTCACCAAAAAAAAAAGATGTGCTTGACTGCATTGTGTGCGATATAGTCTTCTGGTTCCGAAAGAAATGGATAGAACATCTTGTTTGCTGTTTTCTTCTCCAAAGGATATTTTGTATCAGTTAACATTGGTATTGTAATGTGAACATATATGCTTTTGATGAATTAATCGATTCCTTGCATAATTTGTCTGTTGTAATTGTTTATATATCTAAAGTAAGTATTATTCATGAGCAGGCATATTGGTGTATGCATTGCTTCTAGCTTGCTTGCGGATCCATATAGCAGGTGATATTTGCAGTTTCGCCTAGAGTCATGCAAAGCAGAGGGTCCTGGGGGAGTCAGGGTTGCCTGACAGATACTCCTACTGAGATGGAGGGTCCTGGGGGAGTCAGGGTTGCCACCAACTCAGCAAGCAGTCAGCTCAAGAATCCGTTGAGCTGACATCCAGAGAGATGATGAGTACTTTAAAGATGTGAAAAGGAACTTGATTAAGGGGGTGTTTAGATCCAAAATTATTTGAAATTTTGACACTGTAGCACTTTTGTTTGTATGTGGTAATTATTGTTCAATCATGGAGTAACTAGACTCAAAAGATTCGTCTCAAATTACAGATGAACTGTGTAATTAGTTATATTTTTTATCTATATTTAATACTACATGCATGCGTTTAAAGATTCGATGGGACGGAAATGTGACAGAAAATTTGGAATTTTGAAAGGAAGTGAACCAAGGCCTAAAAGAAGCTGTCTCTTTGACATTGATGCATTTTCAAGGTCCCAAGATCTATCTATCAGTGTAGGTTTCAGCTTGCCTTTGGACAAAGGAAGCTGGGAGCAAAGGAGGTCCCTGATGACTGATACAGTTCGTTTGACAAAATTGACAATAATAGAGACCGCGTCCTATGAACATGCGGCACTACCACTTCCAGGTAAAAGGCATCAAGGCATTCACATTTCACAATGTATGAGAGAGAATTGTACATTACACCCTCAGTAGTTAGTACATATCATTATATCAACGTCGAGGCCTGAATACCAATGTTGCGCTGACAAATGAGAATCACATGTCCAACAATAAAAATATATCAAAATTGCTTGGTGACAATTAAGTGCCACGAACCACGGAGTCTGACTACTCTGATTGTGTACACAAGTCTGCTACGAAGACTCCAGGTTTTTGAGAAAGTCAGGCACCACCTGACTGCAATCTGCAAGAAGCTCAGCCAGAGGTTTCGCAATAGAAGCATCAGCGTTACAGAATACACTATGCACTTCGCCTCCAATCACATGAAGAGCAGTGCCCGTGAGGATCTCAACATATTCGTCAACTGGAGGCAGATCCACCACCAACACGGTTTCAAATTCCTCTACATCTGTCAATGCAATGTTCTCCCGGTCTTTCACAATGACATTCATCAGGCCCACACTACAGAAATACAAATTCATTTGCAATGTCAGCATTTAGGCTACTATGCGTTACACGGTACTATCAGTCAAAGGATAAAGTGGTGATTAAAACTCCTCTGCGTTTAAAACCGACAGTTTTTCTCAGTATTTTATTAAATTGATTAGTTTGGTCCAGTTTGCATGCAGAGATTGGAAACTGAAAGGTTTTGCTAATAAATTCACAAGTTTTGTTAAGTTTGCATGCAGAGACGGCGAATTGCACAAAAATTGCAATGTTGTTTAGTTCGCTGTACCTGCTGCATATCGTAAAAGAATTGCCATCTGAATCATCAATCACTGTGCAATTTTTCAGCTTAAGCGACGATGACATGTGTCGTGCTTTTGGATCACTTGCAGCTACTAGAAGAACCTTTGATGTCTTTTTAGGATGACTTTGCAATATCTGCTCAAGAATTTCCTTGACCTGAGAGTAGAAATACTTCATCAGAACATCAAATCCACAACACACCACAATGATACAAGCATTTTGAACAGCTCCTGCTAAATAAATTATCAGCCATCAATTCAATACAGACATGAGACCTCTTAGGATCGGGATTTATTTGAGGTAGGATCGTTTTTTTGCCAAGTAAGGTAGTATCGTCGGATCAGGATCCTACAGGATTTTCGTTTTTTTTAAGCTTAATTTATTTTAATATGGTACAATATACATCTACATCAATTTAGTTATAGCACTTCCATCATATAATATGGTAATTATAATATTAGGATGCAAATAGAGAAGTTTAATTGTATGTCATTAAACATAGGTTCTGGAGACACAAACGGCAGAGTTTCATTCAGACTTGCACAATTACGCAAACACATCTAAGGTTCTGAGTCCAAGTATTATCTGGATTTCAACATTCGCTGAATTTGCAGACTTGCAATCCAAATAGAGAATGACTGACATCACTAACGGTTACAGGCTTACAGCATTACTCTATTGTTTCGTTTAGTTGACTTTTTCCTCTTATCCGCTAGTCCAAGATGAACACATACAATTACAAAAGGCATCCCTCAAGGCTAAGCTAAAATATAGAGCAGTAAAACCATCTGGCCAATCATTGTGCAATTGCAGCCATGCAGCAGAGCACTGTCAGTGGCCCAGGATACAGAGCTCTATCACGATTTCACAAATGCTTTTGCTGCTCTGCAGAAGCAGCTGAATCAAGGTTCTTAAATCGGCTAGTTGACACCAGTCACCATGGTACTGACCAGACGACTAGTGGCGATTAGTCGAAGACCAGGTCAACTAATCGACCCTGATAGATCTAGTCGTCTATATAATCATCGTGTACATACCAGGACCTATATATAAGGTATATATATACCATATACTGTACTATATACTTGTACAGTATAAATCAAGCTCACAACTATATTTCTGGTCAACAGCAGCTGATGCAACTGAGAGGCCCGCGAGCTTCTCCTGAACCCTGCGGCCTGTGTGCCGACAGCTGCAACAAGAGAGGCAGCAGCAGTGGGAGGGAGGAAGTAAGGGCGCACAGCAGCTGGGAACAGGAACTGAGAAGGGAAGAGAGGCAGCTGCAGCACGGCAAGAATGGCGGCAGAGGCAGCGAGCAGTGAGCGCACAGTAACCTGGCGGCTGGCGGCTGCTGCTGGGGATGTCTCACAGAGTGAGGGGGTGAGGGAGTAAGTAGGAAGCATATGAGAAACCTTATTGGCTTGGACCAAACACAGCTAGGCCAGTGAGCTGATGCACCAAATCTACCTTGGTCGTCCGGAATAGCTAGTTGGACAATTAGTCAATCGAGTCAGAGTACCAAGTCGAGTGCCGGGGACCGACCAAGGTGATTGATGGACCAGATAACACTGCTGGATTGTTAGGAGTAGAAAGAAAGGAGATAGGAGTATGAGACAGATCAACGAGAAGGGGAAGGAAGGATGTGAGCTCTTCAGCAACAAAGCAGCGAAGAGACTCCCTCTCTCCCTCTGTCTGGACAGTATAAAATCACCATCTGAATCCCGATTCTATGATCCCATGGATGCTCCACCTAAAAACACCCTGTTGTGACTCATATTGCTTGTCAGAACTAGGATCACAGGATAATGCGATTCTACAACTCATATCGCTGTCCTGATAGGTGTAAGAGTAAGCTACACTAGCATGCAGTGTCTAAATGCGTGTTCAGGCAATCAATGCCAGACCAAATCTACTATCTGTAAGAGGTATGAGTACGACATCCTAAAAACAAGGATTTCCAGTATGCAGGAAAACAAAAATCTTTTAGATCTCCAGTATGAAGGAAACACATTAAGTGTTACTAAGGCTGGGGGGTCTGTAGAAAAATACAAGTTCACTAGCTGTGCATTATTATTCTCCTGAATAAGTTGCATGACACTTCAAAGACAACCAAACCATGAAAGGTACCATCAGGAGCATAGGCACTAGAGAAATAAGTAATTACCTTTGATGTTTTCAGCTCCTCCGATGGACAAAAGTGAACATGCTGGGATATAAATGCACTTCGTGAAGAAGAAACAGAATCATTGATAGAAAGCTTTGTAATTCTTCCACGGAGTAGACTTTTAGCCATTGTTGCAACCTTTTTATCAGATGGATCGGTGAAGATAGTAATCTGAGGATTGTTTGATATGGCATCTCTAATAGAAAATATTTTATCACTGACATTGTGGTCCACGAAACATTTCAGTCCATCAATGACCTGTCAATCAAAGAAGTTGTCATCTTTAGCTGATACTGGGTAGTAGGATCGGTAACAAAATGGACAAAAGCAATACAGAAAACAACTAAGCATGCTGAGAGGCATGATGAGTAACTTGTTGCGAAATTCATGGTTTGCAACGTGCAATTACATATAACAATAGATTCATAGATCACAATCACATTGATATAGTTCATCAAGGCTTTCACTCCAATTTCCAAATTTACTTACCAGCATTGATACACTTGATATATCAATCGCCTTTAACGAAACAAGTTCAAGAAGCCTCTCAGGTGTGGCTATAACAAACTCCGGCTCACAAGTTTTCAGTCTGATAGAGCAGTCCAGACAAAAATGAATTAACACAAATATATCAGCTATCATTTAGTATAGACTATGCTAGCAGCTAGCAGATAGCACGTATCACATTTACAATCAACAGTGGATGATGCAAATAGTGGAACAAAACATACCCAGAAATCTGGTGTTCAATGGGTGCGCCCGGATGCAAGCTCACTGAATGAATCCCAAGAGGCTTCAGGGGTTTGCATATCGATCGCACCTGCCCAAACAACACCAGTTGAATCACTAAATCATTCACAATTTGGTCAAATTCTATTCTAGCATAAAAAATGTGAGTACAAACCTGGGCGGCCTTCTCCTGGGACGGGACGAGGTAGAGCAGGAAGGGGCAGGACACGACCATCCCAAGCCTCTCCTTCCTAGCGACGATGTCGCAGGCGGTGGAGACGAGCCACGCGGTCTGGTCCACTGTGGCGCACGCGCCGCTAGCGTCAAGCACATCGGACGGCGCCTGGGCGGAGGAGCAGCAGCACCGCCAGAGCTCCACGCCCCAGTCGCCGGCGCCGTGGATACTGCCGCCGCCTTCCTCGGGCGCCAACGCGTCCCGGATGGCGTTGAGGCAGACCACCAGGAACTTGGAGGGCCGGTCGAAGTCCACCCGGCCCTCCTCCTCTGCTCCTGTCGCCCTCTCACGAACCGACTTCGACTTGACCCCGGCCCCGGCCTTTGCCATCGGCTGCTGCTTTTTGGTGTTCGCGCCCTTCTTCTTGGGTTTGTCATCGCCGTCCTTGGCGGCGGCGGCGGCGGCTGAGTCCTCGGTCGGCTCGTCATCGACCTTGCGCTTCTTGCCGTGGCGCTTGTTGAATGGGTCTTCGGGCGTGGGGAGCGAGAAGCACATGCCCTCGCAGCCGCGGCGCTGCCCCGACTTGCGGCGGCGCTTGGAGGCGATGATTGCCGCGACACGCGCGGAGACAGCGTTCTCGCTGCTGCGGACGCGCTTGCGGCGCACCTTGTTGCGCTTCCTCGCCAGCGCGTCGTCGCCCTTAGCCATCTCGGCTGCGCCGGGTGGACCGCTTCGCCGCCGCCCGCCGGGGAACTGGAGGCTTGGAGGGTGCGGGGGGTGGGCAGGAGCACGAACCTGGGCGGTTGGGGCAAAAACCTAGCAAAAGCCTCTCTTACAAGATATTATGGGCCGGGCCGGTTAAATTGAGCGTTGACGAGACTTGTTGAAAAGGCCCAGTGACAGAGAAATGATGATGATAGTACTGCTGTGTTCATGTGAGACTGAGAGAGAACTCAAAGATCACGTAACTCATGGGCCCTATTAACATCTCAATAATACTTCACATATAGGCCCTTTTTGACATATGGCCGATTTATATACCTCCCTTAATTATAAACTGAATTTAGTCTTCTGACTCCTCTAACTCTGAAACCATCCGATTTACCTCTCAAAGTCATTATAAAAACGATTTTTCACTAACAGGGTCACATACCTAGTACATGGCCCATGTCTAGATATGGCAGCACAACGGATGGGGCCGGGTGAAACGCTCTCACTCAAACCCGGAAACTAAAACTCAAACCCATCCCACTCCAAAACTATTCACCGGACCTTAAACAGCAGTATTCCTGTAAAAATAAACTGATTTCTCAGTCATAGGTCTCAGAAATGAACAAGATAACAAAAATTGCTAACTAAACAAACTAAGCTGAAAAAATCTCACATGATCAAAAAAATATTGTTGCAAACTGATGAAGTCATAAATGAACTACATCTCACATGCTCACTCAAAGATTGTTGCAAAATTTTGACTTGTACTTGTGTCCATGAGTTACTCTATCCATCTTAATAATATATTAGGTGTAACTATTTTTTATTCGTATCCCATAATATAAGGTGTGCTCTCTCTAGACAACATCCATCAATACACTGTTGAGATAGAATTAAATATATTCTTAATCTTTGAACTAGAGATAATTACCCCTTACATACTAGGACGAAGGAAGTAGGTTATCAATCAACTACTTTTCTGGTGTAAACCCTCAGCAGCCCTTGTCCCCGCCAAAGCCGCAAGGACCGACCGACCCGCCTCGTTGACATCCCTAACCACATTAGAACTTAGGGAGGTCAATTAAACTTTATAAAAAATATAGAAATAATTTTTCAAAAAATTATCTGAACATTTTTCTAGAATAAATATGCACTTAATAATTTAATATACTTAAATATGAATTAATGTTAAAAGATCTAGAAAAAAGTTTTAACACAAAAGAACATAGTCGGTTTCTTTTTTTTATCGTTGAAAGGTTAGATATGGCTAGAGGGGGGCTGAATAGCCTATTAAAATTTTCTACAACAACACTTAGGCAAACTTGTTAGAATAAAACACGGCGTTAAGCAAGTTTACACTAGCACTAAAGGGTCGGCAAGCCACCTACCACAATTCTAGTTACTTGCAAGATATACCCTATGTCACACACAAGAGCTAGAGAACTAGTGCTATTAGACTAATGCTACACAAGCTAATCTAGAATCTCTATTTTGCAATAATTTAAGAATGTAAGTACAAAGCTAGAGTTAGGAAGGTTATACCGCCGCGGAGAGAATACCAATGTATAGCCAATCAATCATAATAAGAATCCTCAGTGAAAAACAATGTAACAAAAGATTTTTACCGAGGTTCACTTGTTTGTCAACAAGCTAGTCCTCGTTGTAGCGATACACCTACTTAGAAGTTCACGCGCTAATTGGCATCACACGCCAAACCCGTCACCGGGTGCTGCAAAACCAACACAAGATAGGGATCCACAAGCTATGAGCAATCCACTAGAGATACCTTTCGCGAACTCCTGCGGGGAAGGTTCAAGAACTCCTCACAATCCACCGATCGGAGCCGGAGACAAACACCCTCCTCCGTTCAACGATCCTCGTCGCTCCAAGCCGTCTAGGAGGTGGCAACCTCCAAGAATAACAAGAACTCCCACGACGACGACGATCACCAAGTGTCACTAGTATACAATCAATCAAACAATGCACTTGGTTCACTCAATCTCTCATGAATTGATCAATTTAGTTAAGAGAAAGAGTGTGTGGAGCAATCTCAAGCAAGCACAAGTGTATGAGTGAAGTAGGAGTGCAAGAGTTGCCCCAAAGGGCCGGCCAAAACACTTATATAGCACTCACACACAAGCTAGTCGTTTGGCCCCTGAAAAACGCTTTCTTCGCCCATCCGGATGCTAGCAACAGTGGGAGGTCCGGACCATCAACGGCGTCCAGACACCCCTCCATAGCAGAGACCGAGCCTTTGTAACAACCTCCGGACGGGCCTCCGGACGCGCGCAACGCGCCGTCTGAACCAATTGCCACGCGTCCGATCAGCCTGCCGATTCAAACCGCTTTCTTCCCGCGCGCTTCACTGTCTGCCACGTGTCTCCGAACATACCTCCGGACCAACGCACCTGCGTCCGGAGCTTGCACCAGAAACGCCCGAAACCACCCGAGAGCACCTGACCTCAGGACGCAGCGTCCGGAGTCACGTGTCCGGACACACTTCACCGTCTGGACCTTCTTCCATAGCAGAACAGAGAGCGCCAAACCTCCGGACGCGTGTCCGGAGCTCCATGTCCGGACCTCAACTAGCGCCCGGATTCCTCTCCTTAGCCGAGCCACCTAGGGTATGCCTCCGGACGCTCACAGCAGTCCGGACAACAGCAAACCCAGCGTTCGGGTTGCCTTCTTCTGCTCAAACACTTCACCACCAACTCACAAGCTTCCAAGGGCTAACACTAAGTGATTCAAGCACTTGTGGACGTGTGTTAGCTTTTAGTTCACATTTTTCTTGGAATTAGTTGATTCTCTCACTAGTTCAATTGATTTTAAATGAAATGCAATGAACCTAGTGGCACTAGATAACCGTAATTAAACACAAAGGCTCCCTCCTTGGTAGTACGACTATCTATCCTAAATGTGATCACACCCTCTATGATGTCTTGATCATCAAACCGAAAATGGATTCCTATTTCACTTTTGCCTTGAATCCTTTTCTTTTGCACCACCATGCTAGAGCCTTGCCATCATCATCTTTGATCCATTAGCTCCATCACATGGCATGTACCAACCTATCTCATGATTCACACTTAGAGATCCAAGGTTAGTATTTAAGTAGGTTTTATCAATTACTCAAAATCAAACACATGGGGCTCTCCATTGTTCTACCTTTTTTATTTCCTTGTTTAGAGTTATTAGAATCTTCGGTGGGATCCAAAATTTTTAATCCCAACCAGGCCTTGTTTAGATATAAAAAGATTTGAAAAAACTAACATTGTAACATTTTCGTTTGTATTTGGTAATTTTTATTCAACCATAGAGTTACTAGACTTAAAAAACCGTCTCACAAATTATAGACAATTTGTGTAATTAGTTGTTTTTTTACTTATATTTAATTCTTCATACATACGCACAAAGATTCGATGTGACGGATAATCTTGTAAAGTTTGTACTAAAAGATGGAGGGTGTAGATGCGCGAATGACCAAACAAGCCGCCATGCAAACAAAAAAAGTTCCCTCAAGCACAATGATTGCTTAACCATCTTTTGATTATCTATTAATAACATGTGTCATGTGGTTTAACTTTTATAGAAGCAGAGGCTTTGAATGAGATTGAACTATGGGATGGTTTTCTATGTTAGTCTGACTCCCTAATTAGGGGCGCCTCCAAAGGAGGTTTAGAGGTTGGATTGGGATGATTTTCTATGTTAGTCTGACTCCCTAATTAGGGGCGGCTCCAAAGGAGGTTTAGAGGCCTCCAGCTGAGGATGAGGAAGAAGATGAGGTGAAGAAAATAAAAAAAAAAACTTAAAAAGACAAAGGAAGAAGAAGAGATTAGCCTAGGATTAAATGGGCTCTAGGTGAAGGAGAAGAAGAGGTGAAGGAAATAAAAAGAAAATGAAGAGATAAAGTAAGAAGAAGATCTCAGCCCCTTCTCTGCATCCAGACACTATCCCTAATTGAGCTGAACTATGTGTCGTTTTTTTAATCCCTTGCACGTGAGAGTGTGAGCCTTATAGCTTTGGCTCCCTAGATTAGATGACCTGAACTATGGGTTATTTTTCTAACCTCTTTCACGTGAGTTAGCCTTATAGCTACGTATTCTTCTGAATGCGTTGAATGGAACTTTTCCCCCTTATTATCAGAAAAAAGAAAAAGAAAAGATGGATCTCTGGAAAGTACTAATGCGGAAGATAATCACACTGGTTTATTACTGATTAGTACATGCATTAGTTAAAGCAGAGCTGTCGTGCACGCTCTGCACCGAACAAACTCCTTTGACACACCGAGTCGAGACTCGAGACGCATCCAGAAAACAACAGAAGAAGAAAACTGAAAAAGTGTCTACTGCTTCAGGTCCTGGAGCAGGGCCGGCGCGACGTCGACTCTAGCGACGCCGTCCCTGCTCTCGGCGACCTTAGCGACCTGGACCTCCCCGACGACCGCCTCGTCCTCCTCCGCAGCCCCTTCCTGATCCTCCTCGTAGTTGGGGTCGTTAGGGTCGATGGCGGGCGGCGCGGGATCAAGCTGGTCGTCGACGACGCCGCCGGGTCCGTCCCAGGTGAACTTGCCGCCGCGCCCGGACTTGGGCGGCGGCGCGCCGATGCCCACGCCGCGGGGCGCGTTCGCCGGGTGGCGCTCGAAGCGGTGCAGGCCCTGCTCCTCCAGCTTGCGCTCCACGTGCTTCGCCGTGTCCGCGCGCCGCGTCTCTGGGACCAACACCTTCTCCGTCACCTTCTTTCCTTCCTCGTCGCGGTGCGTCACGCGCATGTACGCCGCCATTGGTATCGGGTGCTGCTGGTAGGTCGTGCGGCGCGGTGTGTGTGTGTGTCTTTGGAAGAACTAGCTACGTACTGCTGCGCTGCTGCTTGTTCTTGTGCTTCTTCTCTGCCTGATGATGGTGGTACGAAGCGGACGGAGAGAGATTTATAGGGGAAGCAGGAAGGCGAGCGGTGGAGGAGTCTAGAACGTGAACGAAGGTGGCAGAAGCGAGAAGGCGACATCTAGATTTTAGAGCACACGTCACACAGCACCACCGCTGAATGGAAATATCCATTCGCGTGGCCACCGCTGATTGGCGCGATCAGGTGTCGCCAAACTTTAATTATTATTATTTTTTCCTGTTGGAAGGGCTCCTGCACAACAGCACGCACAAGTGCAAATATCGTTCGATCGATCGATAGATGGATGGATACATAGATTGATTGATTGATAATAGGAGTAGCCTAAGTACTTCTTCCTCCATCCTAAATTATAATATATCTCAAGAATTTTGAAGAGTCAAATAGGTCGTTTAAATTCTTTTATTTGGAGGAATTGAAATCTACTTTTTAATAAATTAAGCTATTTGGTTTGGAATTTGACATTCCACTATTTTCGAAAGTTCATATTTAAGCCTATCTCAGATTTATAGGGTGGGAGATGGGAATTGATTCTATAGACCATCATTCCATATTTCTATTTGCAACTTATAACATATTATTCAAATTCCCTCTCTTACGATAGAAATACAACAAATAAAGATGTCTCTCATATAGTGAATAATAATATGCAATTACAATCCATGTACAATCATATTAGCTTAATTAATATGTCTCTAAATTATGATTATTAAAATAAATTCAATTCCAGGGATCCAAACAGGGAGTGTGATTAAACTTATATAATAATATAATAATATTTATAATACAACTAAATATCATTAAATTTTTTATTAATAATTATATTTTTATAGTACTATTTAATGTCATAAATCTATATAAATTTTTTTATTGATAAACTTGAAATGCTTTAACTCTTAAAGAGTTTTGAAACGTCTTATAATTTGGTAATTTGTGATAAGAGGGAGAATCTCACGTGCCCAGCCGCGTCAAGACGCCGGTGGGGAAAATTAAAGCTTGGATAGAAGCACACCGGTGGGCTTCTCTTTTCTACTACACCTCAGGGCCCATGGCTTGGACGGAAGCAGCTTGGGCAGAGGTGCGTTGGTGGGCTTCCGTTTTGCTTGGACAGCTCGGCGAAAATAGCGAGCCTGGGCTTCAGGCGAGGGTATCAGGCATTCAGGCCGTCTATAGTTGGAGGTCTGCCGCAGCAAGAAAAGGTCGTATTCCCCGACACGACAGTTTTACGGTAGTCATATTGGAAGACCGTTGTAGATGCTCTTACTAATCGTGCCAAGAGCCTTCGATAAGCAGAGCACAATCATGAATCATGAACACAAAAAACAAGAAACAAGGGATATACATATGCATATTATACATCAGGAATTCAGGACACAGGACAAACAAACTGGACAGCTGCAAAGGCACAACGATGGTTGAAGCAGAATTAAGATAACTGTCAGTGACGGCACAATAGTCTGTCCGACTGTTTTGACAAACTGGCATCTCCTCTTAAAACAGATTAGAGCATCTACCACATCCTACTGATCTTGGCTAAACCGAACCATCCTTAATCTACCATCTTCTACTTTAACAGCCATGCCCCTACATAACAAAATGTGTCAGGGATGAGGCGACAAAAGAAAACAACGGCAACCAGTCAGCCGTCCCGCCACGCCATAACCGGCGGCTCCTCCTCTCTTCTACTCCTGGGGAGTCAAGCTGACGTTGATGTCAGGAGAGGCCCTGTGCGGCGGCATGGGCGCAGGCCAGCCGCCAACCATGGTGAAGCCCGTCGTCATGTTCAGGTTCATGGTGCCGTGCTCTGAGCTGCTGCCATGGGGTTGTGGAGGCGGCGTGGCGGCGGAGGGTGGCGGCGGTGCGTGGAAGCCGTTGCCGGGACCTGCCTGGGAGATCGGCATGGCGGCGGTGAGCACAGGAGGGGGAGCCACAGCCACCGGTGCTGGTGGTGCTGGTAGTGCCGGGACGGCAGGTGTCTGCTGCTGCTGCTGCAAGCTCATCCTTCTCTGGTGCTTCTTCAGGCTGTTGGGCAGGAAGCTCCCCACGATCACCTGCCATTCATGCCGAGTTTTCTGATTAGAGAATCAACAGGCCATATATAGGCATATATCTCAATGTTTGCCGTCAATCCATGAACTGATGATACGTTACAGATTGCACTGAATCAACAAGGAATGAAAGTTTTTGTTGTTCTAGTGTGTTCAGTGTGACTGCTGCATCCAAAAATTGGTTCAGATTTCAGTTACATTTATTTACCTGTATAGGACTTGCAGCACGCAACATCCCAGCCACCACACCGCCAACTACACGGCCGTCAGGGCCGGCAAGGGAGACACTGAGCCCACCGCTTCTCTTCCGACCTTCCTCAGCCATTGTGAAGGAGCCCATCAATTGCAGGATCTCAAAAAGGCCCTAAACACCAGAAATACATCAGTGCCCGCCTACCTAAAACACAAGTAGCACAAACTCAATTGTACATGTGCACGGCATCTTTGTGATCCTATAGCCGTCAAGCAACTTCGAGGTGAAAGTTGTCACTTTCCATGCAGATAGCGAGACTTTAGAGGTTCCATGGCCTACATTTGAAGATTTTCTGTGTATTGTTACAGTTAGAACAAGAACTTAATAAAGTCTTCCTTGTGCCTGAAATAAATCAAACCAATCGTGGACAAACGGGAGGCGCAGAAGATGGAAGAGCATAGAACAAAATCGAAGAGAAAGTCAAAAATAAAGTGGAGGGGAGTCTTTTCCAGACACAATAGTCTCCCGGCTGGTGAATCTATGATAGTGTGTCTGTTTAATTCTTACCTCAATCCAGTCAAAAGAATGTGACTTGTATTGCTAAATCTATGTCCCAATGGGTGGTTGAGGTTTTTTATGTCACCTCAACATGAAAGATTAAATTAAGGTTGCAATTTTTTTCTACCAAAAAAAAAAACTATTGTCAAATAAGTCACTTTGCTTGATGTGCCTGTAGACAACTCTAAAACTAAATACACCAAATTTGTCTAGAGATGACTTATTATAAGTTCTATATAATGAACATTACAAGGATAATAATAATAAGATACAAAGCGTAACACTCAGCAGTCCATACCTCATAGGTGAAGGTGCTACCAGATGGATCCGGCTGCCTCAGTGTTACATTAGAGATTGTTCCATTGGCAGAGAGGATGCAGACGGAGCGTGGACCCTTCTGAGAAAACGACATTATGCGCGCTGCCACATCCTACCAACGAATTGGACAAGAAAGCTCAGTGACACCGTTAAGACAAGCACTGCACACTAGTCAAGCAATGCCAAACTAGCTGCAGTGTGCACAGAAACATGACGCTGCCGATGACGGAACACATGTCTTACCTCTCCAGTACCCACGATGATCACATGAGGTGTGAAGCTCCCTCCCGCTGACATGGCGTACCATTCCCCTTTTGCATTGGATGAACACCATTCAGACAGCGAAATTAACAATTTTTAAGTAACTTAACTACTCGATGGTGAAAGAGACCTTAATCATGCCTAATCGGTGAGAAATTTAACCAGACCATGCCAAAGGATTCGGTCGATTAGGTAATCCACCCAGGAAAAATCTCTGAGAGAGAACGTGTGCATAAAATTGGTAGGAAAATGGGGATAAAAACATGAGAATCGCATTGACAGTTAACAAATAATACAGAAGATGAATGTGATGAACGGAAGAACTGTGGTAACAGGTAACGGATGATTGACTTTTTTTTTTTTGAATGTGAAAAGCACATACTACACATCACCCCAACTGGACCCCATCCAAGCAATGTAACAGAAATCAACAAGGGAGAAAACTACAAAGCAAAAAATGGAAATTTTGAGCTGCTCAAGAAGAAAATGAGGAAGCTTTGCATTTGAGGGGGCATACACAGACCTAGGGTGGCTAAGATCTGGCGCCTCCCGGAACCGCGCGGCCGGCCCCGGCGGCGTCCGGAGCTCAGGTTGGTGTGCTCCTCAGCCTGCGCGGCCGTCTGCACGCCGTTGTTCCCGGCGGCCTCGCTCGGCTTGTCCCCACCCAGACTCCAGGCTAGGGGAGTTGGAGTGGCATCCCCACCATGGCCAGCCACAGCTGGTGGCGGGGACGGAGTGGGGGACGTCGACGGCGAGGAGGGAGAGAAGTGGTACCCTTTCGCTGCTTCTTGCGCCTCTGTCATGGAGATGTCTGCTCTAAACAGACCGAGGCCGGATTCATGGCCACCTGCTGCCACTGCAATGCCCTCCCTTCCCTCCATGCTGAATTTGAAGGGCTCTTCTAGGTTACAACTTTGCTGCTGGGCTGGGTAAAAATTTGGTTTTGCTTCTTTGCTTGGCAGAGGAAGGCGAACAAGAACAGACTGTTTCCGGTTACTACCAGGCACCAGTAAAAGCAGCAGGCTGTTGTACCAGTATTATACCAAAGTCATCAAGGATGGGATTTTTGAATTAGGGGCAAATAACAGAGAGAGAAAAGAGAGTGAGAGAAAATTTTTTGGGGGGCAGAAACGGCACAAGAATGGCGGGGTTTCCTGCTGCTCTCTCTCCTTTGACCAACCATCTGATTGGTTGGACTGCAAAAGTGTACTAGAGTCCAACGGAACTTTCATTTTTCTTCTGAACAGTAAAGCAGGGGATGAAGACAAGAAATATCTACACAAAATGGATAAGATAAATAAAAGAGTACTGTAGTTTAGTGCTTAATTGTATTTCAGTAAAAAGAAAATACACATTCTTGAAGTATTTTTCCATACTGTAGTTCATATTCGAATGCAGCTTCTCTTCAGATTTTGCCTGGTGATAGTATATTATTTAAAAAAAGGTGCAGCAGGTGAGAACACATTGGGGTTTGTACCATACAGTTCATTACTGCTCACTCCATCTTCTCTGACATTATGACATTACTATCCCTACACTGCACAACTTTGAGTACCACACATTTTACAGCTTTCCCTAAAACAATGATAACTATTTAAATGATGAGAAGTGTAATGATACATTTTATTGCAATAAATCTATTGTTTTTGTGAACAACAGAGATTAAAGTTAACTGTGACATTTACTAAGATAAGAATGGGCATGTGTTTGGTTGTTTTCATGTACTACTAGGTGAGAGGTGATAATTCTACTTTTAGTAATATGAATACTACTAATATTGGTTTGAGGGTTGGTAGACCAAATAAAGCATTTAATTTCTCATGTTTCTATGCTGCTTTCCCAATGTGCCTCTTCTTTTGAATATTCCAATTCACATAAAAAAAAGTCATTCTTATTTTATCCTTTTTCCCAGAGTCTGAAGAGAGAGCTTTCAGAGAACTCGGGGAAATACTTTGTTTTCTAGAGTTCAGAAAATAACTGTGCGGTAAAATTATCGTAAGCACGCGTACCAAAATTTGCAGCACCTGTACCCACCTGTTTTGCTTGGCCATCTTGCCCTGCACGGCTGCACATTTCACAGCTGTCCATTTTGCACGAAGCAGAGACACAGAGTTCCACTGTCCCTCGCCTTGGAAACATCAAAGCTTTCAGTGGGCACAGCTGTAGTAGTTACTCTGAACTAGCACGGCAGTGGAGCAAATTTACGCGGCATCCGCTGCGAAAGATGCAAATGTGTGAGGTGCTACCTGGCGGCCTGCGCATGAATTCACTTGAGCTTATAAACCACAATTAATTATTGGTTCCAACTTTTCAGTCATGAAATTACAAATCAGCTGCAACCGCACAAGCCCGGCGAACAAGAAGTTGGATCGAAGAGCTGGATCCACTATGTACTCGTCCAATAGCTATAACATTTATTGCATCTCAGATACTGAAATGCAGAACAAGAAGTTCAGAGTGTGAGCACAGCTCGGTAGAAAAAAGAATAAACACACTTGTGACACTTCACAACCTGCTTATTTTCTATCTCTCTCTCTTTTGTGATTCAGCATTTGAATTAGGACACCCGCGATGACTGGCTCATAAGCTAGCTCTAAGCATTCTTTTCATATTTTAATACAAGAGAGAGAAAAACTAGCTCTTAATCAAAATATTTGTAATACAGATCACAACATTTTGAGTTCTGAATATTAACCTGCTGATAGTTCCTTGTCCACTCCACAGAAATCCTGATTCACCAATTGTAATACAGATCAGCATTTTGAGTTCTGAATATAACCTGTCACTCTGCTCTGGTGAAGTGAACAAAAGACAGAGAAAGACAGCAATAAGAAATTTGAAATGCAAACTGTTTGTTACATACTCGTAGGAGATATATTTTGTTTCTTCAAAGGACTGGCTATGTCTTCATTACATTTTTTTCCAGAAAACATTCAGGAAAACAGCACTTTCAATTATTAGAGAGGAAAAACAAACATCTTGTTCGATGAACTTATCAGCCCGGCTTATCAGCCATGGTACAAAGTTTTTTTATCTCACAACAAAATTGCAACAATTAGTATCAGCCGCAGAAACGATGAGCCGGACAATATATGATCTACAAAATGACACAAGCAAAAGACAAGACAAACTTAGCGCAATCAACAGCACTTGCAAGAAATATCAGGTATGGTCTACAAGCAAGCCTAATTCCAACAAAATTAGAATGATTATAGTTGTGTATTTTGTAAAAGATAAAAGAAAGAGTCCTACATATCATCGTTATTCGAAAGTGGTTTCCCTTTTCTTTTGAAACATAGAGAATAGTTCCTCAGACCATATCATGCAGTCTCATGTTTACCTAAAACATCTAATAATCTCAAATTATAGGCTTGGGAAGACATGTTCGCAATTGTTGAGCACCAATAGAGAAGGTTCTAGCTGAGCCATGCCTGTATAAGCAGGACCACTATGATAAAATATCATGAAGAGAACTTTAAAAAAATAGTGCACCTGTTATGAGTCAAAAATTTTCAGTTATGGGCTTACGGCTATGGACAGACATACAAGACAAAAAAACAACAAAGTGCCGAGAGGCACAGAAATGAGAATCTCTACGCGTTCTGAGTGATATTGTGCTTAAAATTTAAACAGCTAACGGCTATTAAACGACTGACAGCATCATAAATATCTTGAATAATCCACTGTTTAAACTGTGGAAAATGAAGGCAAAAAACATACAAGTTCTATTGATTTCCGTTGGAGATATTGACAGAAACTGAGTATGGATTAATGGACAGGTACATGCTTCAAGTGCACCCAGAAGGAACCAAAACTCGCCTCCCAAGGATTAGTATAGTAGAGTTGATTATCGATGAGGCTTTGCTTAAAGAGTCATGATGGTGATGCCATGTGATTAAGCCCAAAAAATGGATATTCCTGTATCAAACGTTTTTGCAGGCTTCTTGTAAGTATAAAACAAATGGGATAACGTAAAGCAGCTCACGCACCCTTTCTTGTGTCACAACTTTCAATATGATAAACAGGTAAAGGCAAAACAGGAACCAAAATTTAAAGCTGCCAAATTATAATTAAAGTAAACAAACAGAGAACTCAGACCTAGAGGACCTTTTGTATTCTTAGACTGTGAAATAATATGCCACCTAATCTAACCATGCACATGGCCTCTGAAGCAACTCTTCAAGGAATAACCGATGGGAACAATAGCAATAGTACTATTGAGAGGGTTTTTTTTTTTAGCCGAACAGGGGCATTTGCTCTTCCAGTTCATTATAGAAGAGTGCAGTTGTAGTATTTATAGGATTTCTTAGGTAGCACTAAATGCTAAGAAAATAAAGAAAAAAACCGTACTAGAATTAACAACAACTAATCGACGGGACTATTGAGAGTTGCATGTTGTGTCAGCATTGAGCTCAATGCTAAAATCTCACTAACATTGATGCTTAAAGATCAGAAGATGGATACCTGCTTTCATTATGTAGTGGTTGGGAAAATTTGACAGGGAATTTATTGCACCATAACAACAGCTTTGCCAAAGTAAGTCAATAGCTTTAACTTCGGTTGCAACTCCCTCTCTCGCATGATAAAAAGAAAATTTCAGTATAAGATCAAATGCTATGGAACACTTCTATTTCAGTATATAGTATTGCTATAAAAACTCCTCAAAAAAACTTACTTGAATACTATGAATGTAAGAGGGCAAAAAGTGATCATGATTGATTTATGACTCGTGAGAAACCAAGATTCATATGCTTCTTCAACCGATAATAAATCAATCTAAAAAAAGTCAAGAATACATCAGTAAGTCTAGTGTGGAATAATCTTACCATAAAACAACATACGATGCTTGGTTCTCCAACAAAACCTACTTACATATTATGAACAGAGAAAAGATTGTTACCATGATTGAACTATGACTCTCGAGCACACCAAATTTTTGTTACTACTTCAGTCAAGAATAAATCTCTTATAAGTATATGTTGCACAAAACTATCATAAGTTTTGCTGAAAAAGCTACGGTTAAGTCTTGTACAGGATGCACATAAAGGGATGACACTAAACACATGATTCGATACTAACTTAGGTTTTGGCAGTAAGTGCTTAACCACTTGTAACCTTACATGGTCTTATATTCTGACTTAGATGCTGACTCATCAAATGACGTACAGTTAAATAGCGACTTCAATGTAGCAAGAGTCCTTTCAGACTGACAATCATACTTATATGCAATAAAATGCTGAGGACCATGATGCAAGTTATTAATGACTGTGATAGCTGACCAAAGTTCTTTTTTTTTAAAAAAAAAATGTGACTTTGAAAGGTCATAGCTGACGGAAACTTTATAACTAAAGTAGATTGGAGAAGGGAAATAACATATGATTTTCTCAAGAGTAAATACACTGCCTTTAAGAAAGTTCGATTTTGTTTTAAACCCTAGCAACTAAGTGTTGTTTTGAGGTTTGAAATGCCTGGGCAAAAACCTATTCTGCATTAACTGAAGAACAAATATTTATAGCAATTCTTGGAACTAGGAACTATCAGCAGGTTGGGTAAGAATTCTTCAGTTCAGAGATACAGAAGCAAGATCTCTTAGGCCAGGAGCAAATACTGACACTGAACACTATGTGATGTTGAAGGTCTGAGGCATGATGGTGACCACTGAAAGGTGATACCGTAATTCACAATGCAAGCAACATGTGAGGAAATATAATGAACTAACTGAAGGCATGGTGGTCATCCCATCTCTGGGAGGTTAGTAGAAAAAAGGGGAGGGACGAGGGAACATATGTTGTAAATTGTAATCACGAACTCCGTACTGGTCCATTCCCTAATTAATTATGATAATTCTGGAAGCCATAACTACAGCTACAGGCTAAGCCGCACATCGTCTCAACAGTAAGGCAGACAAACCTGATGTTTCGGAGCCTAACATCGTCTTGACCAGACTGGGAGAGGGGGGGTGATCGGGAGTTACTGACCATCACCAACGAGGTGAGAATCCGAAGCATACCTCAGGGAAGGATATGGTGTCAGTTCAGGAAAAACAAGCGAGTAGTGTCCGCTAGCAGCGAGAGCGAAGAGATCGACGTCGCCACCGGCCGGCGCCGGTTCGTCGGCCGCCTCGGTGCCATTGCCCATCAACTGTCGTCCACAAGCCCGGCTGCGGCCTAGTGGGCCTAGACTCTATTGATTTGGCCCACGGAAGTGGTATAGTGGGCCTTGACCCTACTGATCTGGCCCACGGCAGTGGTAGTGGGCTCAAGGCATTGTGCCTCGTATAGGGCCTTCGGTTTTAACTTCTTAATCACTCGCACTGCTAACAAATGTAGGAGTGTTTTATTTTGCCCAGCGGCCAGTGCTGATAATTGAGGTTTGGATAGAATACATTTTTGGTTAATTTAATTCTGTAGTTTCCTCTCGCATCTTTTATGTGGACGACGGTTCTTTTGTTATTTGCACAACTGAGGGATCTTTGAATATAGTTTTCTCAATAAATTTATTTAGATATACAAATGCTACACATATTTTTTTTAAAAATAAACTTATGCTTACACCAAAACAACGATAATTATTTAGTAACGGAAAGAGTAGCCATGCAAAGATCTACCTACAGCTGGAGATAAGCACGGCAACCACCAAACGGGGAAGCCCAGATCACAGACGCCGGCCGGGACAAGTGCCTGGAGACCAAGAGGATGCAGAATCCTTTGACCAAAGCTTGACTACTGAAGACGCACTGAGCAAGACGCGTTCCGTGGTCTTCCCATCTCTTGGTTCGGCTGCACAATGTCAAAAGGCGCACGGTCCGTTGTTGGTTCTTCTGTAGGGGTACGTACTACGGTCTATGGTAGTAGGGTGTGTCTCGTTGCTGCCTGTCGAACGCCTCCGTAACAACAGCATCCATCTATTGTCGCGTTTCTTTTTTTTTTTTTGGAGCTCCTTGACATCAGGTACTAGCTACGAGTAGGGACGCAAGACGCATTCAGCGCCAGATGAAGAAGTTGTCTTCCGTGTAGGCTCTGTTTGTTTGTTTTATTCAGATGATTTTAATTCGCATAAACTAGCTGTGAAACATTATTTTTCTCTCACAGTAAATTAGCCCTATAAATCAGCATAAGCTAAAATAATACCAGTCGAATAGGTGAACACTCTGGCAGTAGTCGTCGATCAGGGCACGCTTGACTGTCCCGAATCCTTGACCGATCCTGCGACGCTTGATTCCGCAACCACACGACACGACGTTCTGTTGGGTACCGTCTTGAAGAGAGACATGCATATGTAGGGTATCTATGATGTTGGCAGCTAGCCGTCTGGATTTTATGTACTGTAATCACACTAGCTGCCTATAACTTCCTTCCTTTTTTTCTTTCTTCATGTCTTGTAGTACGATTCCACTACTTCGTTTCTCCGGCCGGCGTCGGCGCGAGGGGCGACTGGGTCACTCGTAAATCAAAGTTTCAATCTTGAGATAAGTACTGCGACACCAGGGGCGGAGACAGGGGGGCGGGCAGGGGCCTGGCCCCCCCTTTGAACGTGAATTTTGCACTAAAAATTTTGAAATTCAAATAAATTTTAAAAAGTTAACACTCTTGAGCCCCCTAACATTTAAAAATTGAAATTTTCTGGCTCCGCCCCTGTGCGACACGACACACGTGGCGCCGCGCCCATATCCCTAAAGTCATTCGAAATGACTGGATTATAAGCTAGCTCTAAAAATTATTTTCATATTTTAATAGAGAGAGAAAAGCTAACCGTTCTTGATCAAGAGCTAGCTTATACATACACACATTTCAAAGTCATGTATATTATGAGCTATTGCTAAAAATTAATACTATTAGAGAGGTTAGCTTAGAGCTAGGAAAAACCACCGGTCCCGGAGCGAAACGCCCGCTGTTCCTCGACTCCTGACCCTGCCAACGAGCCAATCATTGGAACCCCCGCGCGCGCCGGCGATGTCCCCGAGCCTCGACACCCGCACGGAGACACGCCAGGCCGCGGCCCGCGGAATCCGGCATCAGAAACCTGCCAACTTGCCCGTCGCCGCGCCCGAAGCGCGCCCCGCCGAATAATCCCCCTGCCGATGCCGCGCACCGCGCTCGGTTTCAACTCCCACCCAACCCACTCGCCACCTCACTGCCCACTGCTCATCCCCGTGACACTACCGATGCCGGCCAACGCGCTGCAGCTTTCCTATGCCTCCTCGCCCACCAAAGCCGTTGGCGCGCAGGCAGGCAGACCGCCTTTTGACCCCCAGTTCCCCCACCTCACAGCGCCCGCCGCGTACACACACACACATAGCAGCCACGGGCCACGAGTCCAAGGGATGCGGAAGCTGAGCACGCCGCGGGGCGGTGGCGGCCGCGGCGGCGGGGAGAAGGTGGGGGTGCTGGGCATCGAAGTAGCAGCGCACATGTCACGCGCCGCGGGACTCTGGCGGTCGATGGGCCCCGACACCATCGCGCGTCTCCACGGTGAAACCATCCGGCTGGAGGGCGTACGCCGTCTCGTGTCCGACGACGACGCCGCGCTCCTATCCCTCGCGCTCGCCGAGATGGCCTCGGCGTGCCGCGACCTCTCCCGCGCCGTGTCCCGCCTCTCCGACCGATGCACCGACCCGCTCCTCCGTCGCTTCGACTCCCTCTTCGCCTCCCTCGTCAAGCGCGGTACCGGCGGTGATGGCGATCCGCACGGGCTGCGTTACGCTGCGGCTAGTAAGATGGACCGTAAGGCGCGTAAGATGCAGCGGCTTGTCGCTGCCACCGCGCACCTTTGTCACGAGCTCGACGTGCTCGCCGAGCTCGAGCAACAGCAGCAGCAGAAGGCTCACCACCACCTGCCGCGGCCCCGCGGCGGCGGCGTCGCGGCGTACGGCAGCAGCAGCAGCCGGGCTGAGTCCGCGCGCCGCGTGGCTAGGCAGAGGAAGGAGGTGGAGCGGCTCCGCGCGGCGTCGCTCTGGCCACGGACCTTCGACTACGCCGTCCGCCTCCTCGCCAGGTCGCTCTTCACCATCGTGGCGCGGATCGTCGAGGTGTTCGACCTCAAGCCCGTCGCCGCCCTGCGCCTCTCGTGGAGCAGGAGCGCCTCGTTCGTCAGCGGCGGCGGCACTTTGCAGCTGCACTCCATGGTGTACCCTTCTGACGACGCCGTCGTCGTCACCGCCGCCGCTGCTGATGACGCGCCAATGAAGACCATGCTGCTGCGCGCGCTGTCCGGCAAGGTTACCACCACCACCGGCGGCGCCGCTGGCGACGCGCGTCGGTTCCTTTTGTCTAGGAGTAAGAGCCTCAGGCAGCAGCTCAGGTGGCCGGGGGCGGCCGGCAAGCACCTAATCGGCTGCGTCGTCATGGGCGGCAGCAGCGACGGCGACGACGACGACGACGCGGCTCACCTCCCGCTCAGCTTCACCGACGTGTCATCAGCCGGCAGCGCCGACGATGACGATTTCAGCAGCGGCGGCGTCATCAGCTTCCACTCCCAAGCGGCGGCAGGCGGCAACGCGAGACGGCCACCATCGACGACGACGTCCGTGTTCGCCTCCTCCTCGCGCGACGTGGTGACACACCCACCGGAGACGTCCCTAGGCGGCGCGGCGCTAGCGCTACACTACGCGAACCTGATCATGTTCATCGAGAAGCTATCGGTGTCGCCGCGCCACATCTGCCCGGACGAGAGGGACGCGCTGTACGGCATGCTCACCGACAGGGTGCGGGCCTCGCTGAGGGCGCGGCTCAGGCCACCGGCGGCGACGACGACGGCCTACGACGACCCGGTGCTCGCCGCCGAGTGGTCCGACACGGTGCGGCGGATCCTGGCGTGGCTCGCGCCGCTCGCGCATAACATGGTCCGGTGGCAGGCCGAGAGGAGGAACTTCGAGCAGCGGAACGTCGTCGGGGCGTCGTCCGGTGACGGTGGCGGCGCTGCCACTGTGTTGTTGCTTCAGACGCTCCATTTCGCGGATCAGAGGAAGACGGAGGCCGCCGTGACGGAGCTGCTCGTTGGACTCAACTATGTGTGGAGACATGGGACTCAGCTCGACGCCAAGGTCAGATTGGAGTCGGCGGCGGGTCGACGGCGGCAACCACGATGATGATGATTGGGTAGCACAGCAGGGGGTGTGCTGGTTGACATGCATGTGTCAGTATCATACGTATCTGAAAATTGAAAATTGCAGGCGGCGCTGTCAACTGAACTAGAGGAGTTGGGAGGGTTAAGTACAAACATCACCTTTCAGGGAATTCAGACAAAGCAGCGACTCGTTGCTAGTTTTGCTCCGTCAGCGATACTATCTAGGAACTGTGTCTCAGTGTACTGGATGCTGCTAAAAATCGTCGATGTCTGTAGTTCAGATAGGTACTACGGTGTACTTCCGTGTAAAAAAGATCTGCTCCTACTATGTAGCTAGTCGTATGTGTACTACTACTACTAATAATAGTAATAATAAAGGAGACACGTCAAAGATGTTTATGTCCAACATTTTCTGAGGTAGTAGCAGTAACGAGGAGGAACCTCCTAGCTAGTCCTAGCTGGTCCAAATTGTCATCTGACAGCTCTAAGACTCTAAGAGCACTCCAAGAGATTAATTAAATTATTTTCTAAATAATAATTTAACTATTATGAAATGAAAAAAACGTTTCCAACTGACTTTGCAAAGCAGCACCACCATGCGGCATCGCTGTCACATGTTGCACCGTCATCACGAAAAGTGCCAAAGTGATGGACTGGAAGTATCATTTCAATGAGGCCCCAGGTTTCTTTTGTCTGAAATGAACCGGCCCAACTCGATGATTCTGTCTGGTAGCCATGTAAAGTTGAGCCCGCATAGAAGTTTTCGGCCTGACAGGAACAATTCTGACATTTTCTTTAGCCCGGTCCAACCCCAAGAGCCTACAGACAATCTTCGTTGCAAAAATGGACATCTTCTTTTGCAGATGCACTAGCATATTATTATCAAGTGGGACTATTATCATTTACAAGTTCAAACTTGTGGCAGTTCAGCCTTGTTGCGGTTTATGCTCAGAAAATTCGCCTTTTTTTATTATTTCTCATATCAGACAAATTATTATTTGCCTTCCAAGAGAATCACTCTTCGGAAAGAATTTTGGTGGCTATAAGAACTTACACATCTGCAAAAAAAAAGGTTCCAATTTTGAGAAATTAAAGGTTTAGGGCCCATTTTGATCCACTAATGCTTTTTAGTACTTGTAGATTCAAACATACTTCCTTTATCCCTAAATAAATAGATTTCTAGCAAGTTCATAATAAATTAGTGTGATAGAGAAAAGACCATACTACCCTCTATTAATTGGAGTAGTTGTACACTTATTCAAGCTACACAGTGATTATAGTATTTACTACAGGTCTGCGGTCATCCAATTGGAGAAACTTTGTGGAAAAGAGGGAGAAGGGAGAGGTGTAGTATATATGAGGTAACTTCGAGGGAAATAAATTGTCCAGTGGACCATTAAGTCTCTTAGAGCATCTCCAAGAGTCTTTGTAAAATATACTCTCTAAATCATCATTTAGAGAGTCATTTGAGTAAAAATTGTTTTCTATATTTTTATACTCTCCAACAACTTTTCTATATCTCATACGCGGTTTAGAGAGTCATTCTCGTCTTCTATATTTGTCTAGCGAAAAAACCGGAATAGAAGATAGCTATATTTGCATAACCATTTACAAAAGTTGTTGGAGTGTGTTTTTTAACAAAATCTCTATTCCTAACATTTAGGAGCAATATAACAAGTCTCTTGGAGATGCTCTTAGAGAGTGATTTTTCAGACAACTTTTCATGTTAGGATTCTATTTATTCAGGAACAGGAAGACCTACAAATAGATCAACTAACTATTAGATAAGGACTTGGTAAATATTAGTCCATGACAACTACCTATTAGTAACATTAATAGGAGGATCCAAACATACTTTTATGATATTCTTTAATTATGTGTGTCATGTCATGCTATTCACTTGTAAATATATATTGTGATAGTCATGTTTGAATTATAATATATTCATGGAATTTTGCTCCTAGGATTCAGGATATTCCCATATAGTTTTAGATTCATTTTATTTAAGGATTTGTTTTGGCAAACCTCCCGGTGCAACTCCAATTCTAAGGGAAGCTCTACAAAACTTTTGTGATGTAGAATCACAACTATGGCGATTGTGTGAAGTTGCTGTCTAAAACAATAAACTAGGATGCTATGAGTTAAAAACTAGGGCTAGCTCACTTCACTACTTATGCAGCAACATGGTAGCATTATCAGTTGTAGTATCTTTTGTTGTTTTATTTTCCATAGTTAATCACTTTGCATAGAGTTATTCCTAGAGTTTCATTTTTAGCCGTGGAAACCACTTGTTATATTTTTTCACGAGGTCGATCGACTGAGGGACCGACCTTTTGATGCCAATGTTGCGGATCGAACCAAAGTTGGCGACTTTGGGTGCTGGCTCATGAAACCATTCGGGCTCACCAACCCCTCCAATCACTTGTTATTATGAACCAGAAGCACAAAGCATAGGGGGGGGGGGTTCTACCAAACAAGCTATAAGATTCGAGAAAAGTATAGATAAAAAGAAGAAGGTTTAAATTGTCTGAGGCACAAACTTTTCGTTTCGACTAGGAGAACCAAATGGTAATTTTACATAAAACTTTTACAGCATCCTTAGCACTGCATATGGGCCTACAACTAAACATTCATCAATGTTTCATATAACACATCATAACAATATTCACTGTATACTCCCCCGACTATATATGCAAGGCTATTTATTATTATCCCTGAAATCGACCATGCAAAGCTTACTACTATGGTGCCGTTTGGTTGACAAAGAGCAACCGTAATGTAAAGGCAATGGATAAACGCGGGTAATGATAATGGAATGTATGATAGCTTATTCTGTTTGGTTGGGCAGGCAGACATCGGAATTATAATTGGGATCCATTACCGCCTAAAATTGAGGGGGAACAGGTTTATGAAGGCGCGGCATCCGGTTCCGTGGCATCGGGTTACATCCCGTATTAAACAAACATAAAGTAACGGGAGCAGTTAACACTGTGAACAGGTCCCGCTGTAAAATGAACGAACCAAACACCACCTATAATGGTTCAGTCGAAGAAGTATATATGCAGAGAAGCTAGCGAGTCACAACATTTGCCTAGTTCACGTATCATGTATGTAGGTGGCGTGTGCGTGGAGACGTGTCCATGAGAGTTCAGTACAGTGTAAATGCAAAGAAAAAGATGTATACTGAAGCACCAAGGGGCACGTGCGTGGTGCACACACAACACAAGCACACCTCTGCCTAGGCGCCTAGCTAGTTCAGCAGTGGGCAGGGGGAACTTACATCCACCACCACCACAAGGAACCGTGAGCAGAGGAGCAAAACCATGCAAGTGCTCTTCTACGCCTACGCACAACAGGTAAGGCCGAGTCCGGCAGCTTGGCGCGAGCCAACCGTTGGCCTGCCCGCCCCGCCCTACCTGAGCAAACAACGCAACACAACCACCCGACGGGCAGCTTCCCTCCACCGGGTTTTTTGAATTTGAAAAACTCGCAGCACCCTCGTTCCCTCCTCCGCCTCGCGGCCGTCGACACCAGCCGTCGTCCCGTGCCGTGTGCTGGACTGGACTGGTGGTGGTGGAACGTGAACGCGAACGCGCGCGAAGCTGACCCGGTTCAGCCAGGTCGCCGCGGACACGACGAGGACTGCACGTCACACCGGGTCCGTCCGTTGCTCCACCCGCACCCGTCGCCCGCGAAGGCGCGGCAGCAGACTAGCAGAGGCCCACCTGGCAGAGTCACGTCATCCCCTCCCTCCGCGTGTGGGTCGGGCGCCAGTCTCGGCACCGACCCGAGGCCCGAACGCACGACCCGGAGTGACGCGAGCCAGGCTGGTGCGTGCGAGTCGGTTCGGTCGTGCGGCTCGGCCCGGACCTCTTTTTCCAGTTCCCTCCTCTTCCCTTCCCCTCTCCCTTCACCCATCATCTCGGCCTCTTCCACCCAACTCCCCGCCGCCGCCGCCGTAGTAGTAGTAGGGTTTGCAAAGCCCCGAAGCAGCCCACGTACCGCACGTCCCCCGCTTCCGCGCTCCGTCCACCCACGCCATCTTCTCGCAGTGCCGCCCGCCGCGCCGCAACAGGACGAGATCGGCAGCTCTACCCAGATTCGTGCCCGGCCACGCCCAACCCCCACTCACCCCTTCCTCGGCGCCGCCTCTCGCCGCTCGCGCTCCACCAGCCAGCCCCGACACAATCTCCCTACATAGCCGCGCGCGATTCGCCGCGAGGATGGTTCGGTAGGGGCCTGCAGTCGCTAGGGTTTTCGTTCTGCCTGCCATGGACGACGCCGAGCCCCGTCGGGAGGGTTCCGATCGGGCGCCCGCCGACGCCTCCCCCGCGGCGCCGGACGGTGACGAGGCGATGGTGGGGATGGACGGTTGCGTCGCTGCGGCTGCTGCGGAGGAGGAGAAGCCTACCGCGGCCAGTGAAGCCGAGCGTGGGCGTGATGTGGAGACCGTGGTGAGCGGGCCGGGGGTGGAGGCTGATGAAGGCGGCGCAGTGGGCGAGCAGCAGCGCCCTGTGGCGTCTCCTCAAGCGGACGAGGTGGATGAGGGTGGGGACGCGGACAAGGTACGGTCTGATGGTACTGCAGCGAATGGGGCAGTTGAGGGCAGCATTGTGGGGGAAGTACGAGATGCGGATCCTACTGTGGTGTCTGAACAAGCGGGGATGGAAGGTGTTGCGAGCAAAGACTACTCTGCGGCTTCTACGGTGAGCGAGGTGAATGTGGGGAAGAACCACAAGATCTGCCTCCTGTGGTGTCTGAAACGAAGATGGAGGTGGATGGCGACTCTGTTCTCGAACGAGAGGGCAGTGCTCAGGAACAGGACTGCGCTGCGGCGGCGGCTGTGGCAAGCGAGGTTAAGACGGAGGAAGGTGATGGCGGAGTGGTGAACCAGGGGACTACGGCGCCTGCTGGGGCACTTCAGGTGAAAGAGGAGGAGGTGGGGGAATGCTTGGTGGGGCGCTACATTGGACGGAGCGCTCCAGGGCACGCAAGGATTCTTATTGGTAAGGTTGCGTCCTATGATGGCGTGTCGGCTGGGGTCTACAGCGTGGTGTTTGAGGACGGACATACTGAGGAGTTGGGGCTTCCTCAGCTCCGAGAGTTTCTCATGTCGGATGATAATGGTGCGTTGGGCATGAAGGTGAGCTGCAGGAAGAGGAAGCTAGACTTGCTGGTTTCGTCAGGGAGTGCCTTGGAGGTCAAAGAGCCAGGAAGCACTAGGCGGAGGGTTGATGGATGCGAGATTCCTGCCAGGCCTGATGAGCTGCAGCGTAGTGCGTCTGGCTCGGATATGTCTGAGGATGTTGAGTCTTCGAGTAATTCATCGGATTTCACTAGAGAAGAAACATCTGAGCCATGCCCTCCTGTACAGGCTGTGGAGTTGCCTCCGTCATCAGGAGACATTCCTGTGCCAGAAGAGTCCATAAGTTCTCTCTTCTCTGTTTATAACTTCCTGCGGTCGTTCAGTGTGCAGCTGTTCCTGAGTCCATTTGGGCTGGACGACTTTGTTGCAGCCATCAATTGCAGCGTGCAGAATAACTTGTTGGATGCTGTGCATGTCTCGCTACTGCGGGTACTGAGGTGGCATCTTGAATCTAAATCTGCTGAAGGATCTCGACGGGCTTCAAATTGCCTGAAGTACGCACTCTTATCGACCCACTTTTAACCACAGTAGCTATTTCGTAGGTGTTGTTTTTTGTGTACTTACAATTTGACATGATTTTCACTTCCCCTGAACTTTGTATAGGTACCTGGATTGGACATTACTCGACGCATTGACATGGCCGAATTTCTTACTAGAGTACCTGTATGTGATGCATTCCATTAAAAATCTTGGGGGGAAGAGTTTTGGTAGAAGCCTCCTGGTCGCTGAATACTATAAACTTCCTGTTGCCATGAAGTTGAGGGTGCTGCAAATACTCTGTGATGATGTCAATGAATCAGAAGAACTCAAAACTGAACTGGAGAATCGAGTAGGCTACAATGAGGAGATGGAATATGAGATAGAATCTGCTGCCTTTCTGGAGGCTGATTCAAGAGGAGTCTCAACTAGAGCTGCAAAGGCCTCAGCTTACAAAAATACAATTGATTTCCAGAATCTTGAAAGTGCTCCAAATGTAACAAATCCAGAAACTGCTGTAGCAGCTGTGTCTCAGGATGGCAATAGTGATGATTGCCGAATATGTGGAATGGATGGAACTTTGGTATGCTGTGATGGTTGCCCATGGGCATATCATTCGAGATGTATTGGTCAAAACAAAGCTTTCCTTCCTCAAGGCGACTGGTTCTGTCCAGAATGTGTGGTTAACAAGCTTGGACCAGCTTCTTCAAGAATTGAGCGTGGTGCAAGAGGAGCTCAAATGTTTGGCATTGATATGTGTGGGAGACTATTCTTAGCAACCTGCAACTATTTGCTGGTGTAAGTTCTTGCAAATTAATCATGCAATACGTTGGTTTAGTGGTTTACTAATGATTTGTTTCCTTTGTATTTGTTCCATCAAATACTGCAGGATCGAAACAGCTTCAGATGCAGAGTCTTATGCAAGATATTACAATCAGTATGATGTTGCCAAGGTCCTCCAAAGACTTGCTGTCTCAGATGCATATGTGGACATATGCAGGCAAATAAAGGACTACTGGAAGCATTTGCTAGGTATAGTTCATAGTGAGAAATCAGCAACAGGTAAAGAAGTTGGTGTGAACCATACTCCAAGGTTCGGTGCGTTGAGTTTTATTCCAGTAAAAGCAGGAGATGGAAGTGTCCGGACAACTTTAAAAGATGTCGGGGACAGAGAAACAGCAGCACTTCCTCAAACAAATTTGCAGCAGAAACTTGTGGCTAATCAGAGCGCAGTGTGCTCATCCGAACGCCTGGAGGAACAAAAATGCAAGTCAAGCTTAGGTGCTGTCACCGAGAAGAATACTGAAGTTTGCAAGCAAACTGTGTCAGCCCAGAACAGCGTACATAATGCACACAGAAATGGAGCTTTTGGACCATCTGTGGTGTCCTCAATTTCTCATCAGAATGGATCCATTGTAACGGGTGTGTCTAACATAGCACAGGCACAGCCAGCTCAGAGTATATTCCATCCAGACTCTTCCACCGTTTCTGCGACGGCAGGATTGTTTTGTCCATCTTCTCAAAGTAAACACCACCTTCAGCTGTTTCCTGAAAGATCTGGAAACATGAGTGGTAGCAAGGCAGCAAAATTATCTTCTTTTAAACCACAATCTTACATGAATCTCTACAATCATGGCAATATTGCAGCATCTGCTGCTGCCAATCTAGCTGTTATTACATCCGATGAAGGTAAAGTTTCAACATCCCAACTGACTGTAAAACAAAGGAAGAAAATGGCCGCAGACATTGCTCTACAATTGAAAGCATTTTATTCAGCAGCCACACAATTTCTTTGGCCGAGTACCGAAAAAAAGCTTATGGAAGTCCCAAGAGATAAATGTGGTTGGTGCCTTGCTTGTAGAAGTTCGGCGACTGGAACAAAAAAGGCTTGTTTTCTTAACATGGCCACCACAAATGCTGCTAAATGCTCTGCTCGAATTCTTAGTAACATGCACGTCATAAAAAATTCTGATAGCCATTTTCCTAGTATTGTTGCTTATTTAGCCAACATGGAGGAAAGTTTGCGTGGCCTCTTGGTTGGTTCACTACAAGACATGCAGCAGAAAGAAAGGTGGCATCAACAATTACAAGAAGCTTGCAGCTGCAGAACTGTAATACCCCTCTTGCTTGAGGTGAGTTGTATATATTTTTTTTTGTTGGGCATCCTTTGGTACTTCTCAATATTCTACAACTAAGTTGTGAAATAGCATATATCACTATGAATGCTGGCAGTGTTGGGGTGGGCATCAAATAGAATAATAATTTTTAGATTTCTTATTCAGCTTGAGATAGATCATAGTTCAGCTAGGCGCCGCCTAGGCGCCGACTAGGCGCGAGTCGGAGGGTGTCCGCCTCGCCTATGGGGGTTGGCGGCCCCTAGGCGGCGCCGGCTCGTCAGCAGCGCCGGTGGGGGTGGCGGAGGTCGCCGGTGGGGGGAAGAGAAGCTGCGAGTGGCGATGGGGCTGCGGGCGGCGCGTGGCTGGCGGAGGAGGAAGAGAAGGAGGTGGTGGAGGCGGCAGGGAGGAGACCGGCGGCGGCGCGCGGAGTGCGGCTGCGGGCGGTGCGTGGCATGCGGCTGCGGGCGCAGGCGTGGGGAGGGGTGCGGATGGGGTGGTGGGAGGGACTGGATGGATGGATAAGGTCTGAGGATGGATAAGGTGGGTTGTTGGGCTTTTTTCATGGGCCTTTCTTTAACTTTAGGTCCATATATCTCTTAATTTTTTCTTTTAATTAAGATATATGTGTGTGTATGTACAAAAAATAAAACGCCTAGGAGAACGCCTAGGAACGCCTAGGCGGGATTAATCCCGACTAGGCTCTAGGCTGAGGGTCAGCGCCTAGACTCCGCCTGGCGCCTAGCTGAACTTTGAGATAGATACATAATATCCCTGCATGCATTTTTTAACAAAGGAAGTTAACTCTAAATACAGCATTTGGAACTAGAAAAATTGTTCCAAAAAACCATTGATATTTGACTCAGAAATGACTAGTGAGGCGTTTTGTGAAATAAAATGATTCAATACTGCAAGATGGAGTAAGTTGCACTTTGCCCATGTAAAGCCATATTCTTTCACTTTGAACTTGTATTTGCATATATTTTCATTTCCTGACAGGTTATGCCACAATAAGTTTTAGTTTGAGCAAAACCTTGTGAAATGATTTCTTTTTGAGCTGACAGGCAGGGATCCCCCTACCTTTTTTTAATTGAAAAAAGGATATATACTATATCACAAGGCCTTAGACCCAAGGATAAAAGCAGAAGAACTAGATTACTGAAGACTATCTACCAAAATAATAAATTGACCATTACACTTGGCTCACGAAATGAAAGTTTCATGGTTTTCAATCATGTTATTTGCCACCATGAAGGTTTTAACATAACAGGGTGCAAAATAAAATTATTTGTGCAAAGTGAAAGAAAGACTACTGCATCTGGTGTAAAAAGCAATTTACTTGAAAAAAAAAATCCTAATAGAGCCAATGCGATAAGTCATGAACATACAATATACGACCAAGATGATGAAAGAACAGAAAAGTTGCAGCAATGCCATCTAGTGCTTCATTGGCACAACTCTTGGATAATTAGAAGGACTAGATGATGATGTATATTGTAGGAAGAACAAAAGAGTGGATATATAGTAGCATGCCTAATAATGCCATAATATTGCATACTAATTGCTTCTGGATAATCGAGTTGGATATGCAATAAATGCTAATATGATATTGAAAGAAAGATAAATAGCCTAGCTGAAAAAGCTATTGCCATAAATGGCTGTGAGATGAATTTGATTGTTGTTTTAATTTTTTTTACATATTTTATGCAGTTGGAAAGCAACATCCGTGGAGTAGCATTTTCTGCAAGCTGGTTGAAGCCAATAGACGATTGGCCTGTGGAATCTCCTGGTCCATCAATGGGAGCATCTCGTCTTGCACAATACCAAAAACGTGGGGTTGGTGGAAGGCGTGGCAGAAGACGTTCATTGGCATCCGAATCTGGTACTGGTACTGGTACTGATGAGGACAACAGCTGGACTTGGTGGACCGGAGGAAATATTTCAAAACGTACTTTGCAGAGGGGGGCTCTTCTACATTCAACCATAAGAAAAGCTGCTCGCCAAGGTATTACATGGTTTAACTGTTATTAGTATTATTTCATCCTCTATCAGTGTCCAAGACATGAACAAATTGACTTGTTTTGTCACCTGCTAGGTGGTAAACAGAGGATAGCAGGTTTATCTTACCATGAAGGTTCCAATTTTCCAAGACGATCTCGGCAGTTTGTCTGGAGAGGATGTGTTGGAATGAGCCAGACTTCATCTCAACTTGCTTTGCAGGTTTGCACTTCTGGCCCGATGTTGCAAAGAGCAGTACGTTAAACCTACTTTAGCATGAACCTAATATCCATTTCTCTCAGGTTAGATATCTTGATGCCCACATCAGATGGAAAGAATTCATCCCTCCAGATCAAATTCCTTCAGATGGAAAAAGTTCTGATGCAGACTTTTCTGCTCTCAGAAATGCTGTAGTCTGTGATAAGAAAATAGTTGATAACAAGATAAGATACGCA
Source organism: Microstegium vimineum (assembly GCA_022036555.1). Classification (NCBI taxonomy): domain Eukaryota; kingdom Viridiplantae; phylum Streptophyta; class Magnoliopsida; order Poales; family Poaceae; genus Microstegium; species Microstegium vimineum. The sequence goes on from CM039130.1 coordinate 35,433,141, forward strand.
CTTAAGTTTCGCAATCAAAAGCATCTTCCTGTGCGTGTGACAAAAAATATCTTGGAATCAGAAGGTGATCAGGAAAATAGCAAATTGTGGTTTTCTGAAAACCATGTGCCATTGTGCATGTTGCGAGAATTTGAGCAGCACACCTCGCCTACTCCAGGAATTTCGGACTCCTGTTTTACCAATTTATACCTAAGGCGAGTAAAAGCATCTGCTGGAGATGTCTTTTCTTATCTTTTCCACAGAGGAGAAGTCTATCCCTGCACCTCATGCAAGAAGGATGTTCTCTACAGGTTTTTCTACTAAGCCTCTTTGTTATGATAATAAACTGATTATACATTTATTATTTTTGAGATGCTGACCTTTTGTATTTTGGTTGATCATATGCAGGGATATTGTTAAATGCAACACTTGTCAAGGTATGGATCTATGTCATGCTCTTTAGATTATCTGTTTTCAAAATTTGTCCTTGTAATATTCAATAAGACAGTTGACTGGCTTCTGATATTTTGAATACTTAGTCACATTGTTGCTATCTAAATTTAACTTCCAGGTAATTGTCATAAAGAGTGTACATCAAATTCTGTTGTTAACAAAGGAAGCAGTGCTAGTTCCAGTTTGATATGCAAGTTATGCCTCCAGAAGCGGAATCTCATGCTTACTAGTTACAATACAAATACAAGTTATCTCTGGCCTCAACAGAAGAGTAATGGCCAACAACCAGCTCCCAGAGTTGTGTTTAAGGTTAGTTCTTCCCATTCCGGTGAACCTGCCCCCAAAGTCGAAGCCCAGCTAGTCGCAAAGGTTAAAACACAGACATTTTCGAAGGTGGGAGCTCATCCAACTATGAATGTGAAAACCCAGCCAGTTGTGAACGTGAAAATGCAGCCATTTGCGAAAGTGGAAGCTCAGCCAATTATGAATGAGAAAGTCCAGCCAACTGTGAAGGTGGAAGCCCAGCCACTCGCAAAGTTGGCAACTCAGAATATCACTAGTGCCCAAGCTCTGCCAAAGCTAAAAGCTAAAAATTCAAAGTCAGATAAAGAAAGGAAACCTAAAAAAGTTCAAGCAATCACATATTTTGGTCTCGTATGGAAGAAAAACAAGAGCGACAAGGATGATGGAAGTGAGTTCAGGGCAAATGATGTAATTCTTAAAAGCAAGGATAGTATTGGTTCATCAATAAGACCAACATGTTGTCTCTGTGACAAAGCTTATTCTCCGGATTTCTTGTATGTACGCTGTGAGAAGTGCAGAAGTAAGCCTAGCATTTCTGTAGCTTAGAGCATTATCCTTTGTGTTATCTTTCAGTTTTTTTTTCTAACATCTATATATTCCCTGCATACAGATTGGTTTCATGGTGATGCCTTGCAACTTGATGAAGAAAGGATTGATGAGTTGGTTACATACCGGTGCTGTAGGTGCCGAAGGAGAGCCATACCATATTGTCCTTATTCTGATGGTTATACAAAGCCTGAACCAGAATTAAGTGAACAAACAGTTGCTACATCATCGCAGTCAACAATGCTATCTAGTGAGGAGACTTTTGGTTTAGCAGATCAGGATCCACTGCTTGCTTCTTATGGGATAGTTGAACCAATTGGGGATGATGCAATGGACGTTGATTTGTCAATGAACATGGCAAGCTTTGGCCCTGGAAGTAACCAGAAGCTGTCTATAAGAAGAGCACAGGCAAAAAGTACTGAATACCTTGATCAAGCTGGTAATTATATCCAGAATCAACCTCCAGGGAATGGAAGCATCAATTTCAGCCATACAAATGAAATTTCTTTTTCGGAGGCTGACAGCGTTGATGCTTCAGAACTATTGGGGTGGGATTTTTCCCAAGGAGTTGCATATGCTGCACCTCCTGATTTCACTGCTAATCATCAGTTGAATGACACTAGCTGTGGCAGCTTTGGGATGGACGAATATGAGCCCCAAACTTATTTCTCGTTCACCGAGCTACTTGAAGCTGATGATACACAGCTTGACAATGCCTTTGGGATGTCTGCTGGTCTGCAAGGTGATGGCAATGGCGCAGGAAGCTTTGTTCAACAAGGAGTTGGTTTTGATGAATCGTCTTTCATGGTTGAAGATGGAGCTTCAAATATGAACTTCCCAACGAATGATCCCACCCCTGATGAGGTAGCATGCAACAAGTGCATGAATACTCAGCCACCACCTGATCTCAAATGTGCTGTCTGTGACCTGCACATACACAGGCAGTGCTCACCGTGGGACCAAGGTGAAGAGCCTGTTGACAGCAGCAACTGGAGTTGTGGTGGTTGCCGGGAGTGGCGATGATTAACTTCTGAACTTCATTGCATCTGTTAACAGTGGCAGCTACCAGCTGTTGTCACAAGGTAAACACACGAACATTCCATATCAGATTTCCGATAACTACAATCGTGGCTATATATAGTTCCTGTCTTCCTGAGCAAGATTTCTTTTTAGGTGGAAGGTACATCGTGAAGGGAGACATGAATCTGCATGAAAAATTTCCACCAAGCTGTTTTGCAGTGCTACTGGTTGTTCGGATGTTGGGGTTCGTTATTTGACCAAAGTTTAACCATTATACAGTTAGAGTAGCAATGACTGCTGCGAGTTTTACACTGTACATACTAAAGGATGGGTCAACGAAGACCTTTTGTCATTCTTTAGGCTCTGGTTATTTTTGGGGCGAGTTTTAGAGCTAGGAGGATGCTGTTATCAACATGGTGTATGGTTCTGAAAACCATATAGACATTTAACTGTATTACCTTGGATTCTTGTGCCGTCTTTCAGATAGAAGCGTCTCTAGGTCAGAGGCCATTGCTACGCATATGCATCTTTGCTCGATATAATGCATCTAGCTTTTAAATCATTCTCTCAGTATGTGAAATTCTTTTGCCGGTTGGCGCATACGGCATACTGGATCCAAAGGCATTGCCACACCTTGTTGAATCCAAAGAAAAATATGAAAAAAAATATTGAATGGGTAAGATTTTGATAATCTAAAATAGCTAACTTTTTCAATTGCTTGAGGAGGCCGAGGCCGCGCTTGGGCCAAGACCGACCTGTTGCGCCAACAACAGAAAGAGCTTTGTGTGAAGGAGGAAATCCGGTCCCTCAAAGCCGAGCTCTCCAAGTCCAAGGTCAAATTTGATATGACTAGTGCCCTTAGAGGTGAACCCGGCCATATGTCCGAGTTGCGTGTTTAGGAGGAATGTAGATACACAAGTGTTGCACTCTATTTGACTAAGATGTCTCTAAGGTCATACCTCTCTGGACAAACAGGGAATCGGACTAAATAAGTAATATTATTTTCTAAAATGGTGCACTTACAGTGCACTTCCATTTGTTGTTTAGTATTGTAATAAACATTTTATCCTACTAAATTGGTATGTCTGTTTGCAATGCATATGAGGGATCCCTTGAACTCAAGAAGAAAACAAAAATCAAATTCCATGATAATTATAAACTTTTGGTCAATGACTTGTAGCGTTTTAATTCAATGCCTACGTAACTGTAGTAGTTGGGATAATGACATCGCCCTAAAATAATTCTAGATATCCTGGAGTCACCTGTGGTAAGTCTCTTCTTCTCACCGCCTGAAATACCTCTTCTCATTATGTAAGCACATATGTCAAGTCCCATAAACTAGCTACCTCCTGAAACAACCTCGATTTTCCTCGAGGGAAATTCACAGATTCGCAGTGTAATAAAACAGATTGCGTGAACAATCCACAATATTACCCAATTTCAGTTGATAATCATTACCAAACTTCGAGTACAAGAGGGCAATAGAAGGGTTTACATTAATTATTACATCGCCACACTGACGGAAATCACATTGGAATCAATCAAAGTAGCAACGCGGACGAAGCGCCGTGATCCTCTCCAAGCCTGAGGCTAGCAACGAGACATCTATTCCTCATCTTCATCGTAGTCAACGTCCTGTTCAATACCTGTTTAATATCTATCAGTACGGATTGTACTGGTGCCACATTTCCACCAATGACATATTTGTGGAATTGAATGCAACAGAGTATATCAAAAGACCTATCTTTGGCTGTTGACTTCCTATGCAAGATTCATTAAGTAGTATAAGTCATTGTTTAATTGTCCAAATTCATATTCCATCCACCCATTCCATCCCGTCACACACACCTCACCACACCTCACACTCATTCGACGGGTCCAACTCCCTCTCGAGCCTGTCTCAGCGGCACACTGCTCCATCAAAGCACACTGCCGGAACATATATCAACCAGGGGGAGAAAAGAAGGACTCATCTCACTAGCGGGTGAAGCAGGTCATAGAAACTGGTCCATAGCCGACGAATCGGCTATGTATCGATCGATCAAACCGTAAACACTCTGCAGGTGCTTTACATACCACGGGTTCTGCCATCATCGACATCCGGGGTCGTCTAGGCCAGACGCCGGCCGCTTGCTAGCCTAGGTCGATGCCACCCTACCACTCAGCCCTGAGCCAACTCCACGTACCGCACGGGGGCGCTGAGACTGTGAGGCCTGGTAACCGGGCCTCGGGGGTTACCAGCTGTCTTGAGATGGTGTGGGACGCACTCCCGTACCTCTCTACACTAATCCGCTTACTTCCAAGTAGTAGTGGCACCGCCCTACCAAGTAATCCGGCCGTCTTCTACCCATTTCGAAGCAAGTGACATGTAAGGTTTCCATGATTCGAGAAGCCAGGAAGTTCCTAATTGACCAAGCAAGACATCTTCATCAATCCCCATGCCGTCACAGCATATCACTGTTCCGAGGTCACCCTCGGAACCTCCTTTCCGGTCCAATACCCGCCACAGGTACACAACTAGGATTGCTCAGGTAGCTCTCCTGGCAAGACTTGCCCAAGGCTCGTCGTCATTCTCACTTGGTCGACAAAACCCTCACCACACGCACCCAAGACACACACAACACTCTCCCCTCTTTCCGGCACCACGTGCCTCATCATCATTATCATCAATATGTGAGAGTAGTAGTAGTAGTAATAATATTATATATAGAGTAAGCAAGTGTGCGTCTATCTTATTGCGGGGTAGCAGGGTAAAGGTTTCGTCAAGGTAAAGGCTTGAGCAAATAAACTACCATGCAACCTATGCATTGCTTAATCATTCATTATTAGAAATGTAACATGTGAGCATGCGTAATAGGTTCTACGAGGGGGGTGGGGTGTGACACCTCCGTTGTCGTCACCGAGTTCCTCGTCGTACTCGTAATCACCCTCTTCAGTCAGTTCCTCCTCGCTCTCTGAAATAAATACGCGAGACGGTCGTGTTAGCGACATATAGAGAATCGCACAAAGAAATATCAGAAAAATGAGAAAATTCAAATGCACACAAACATAGCTCCAACATGTAGAGCTCATTTTTCTGAGAATTTTGATAGGTCGTTTGCAATTTTTGGAATTCACATGAATTTACTATGATTTTCCGAAGTTTAATTCAGTTTCTGAAATTGGAAAAATGCCAAAAATACCACACTGTGACACGTGTCAGCACGTGATAGGCTGGATAACATCAGCATGACGTCAGTGTGAGGTCGTAATTGATAAAGTCAACAACATCGGGCTTTCTGGGCCGAGTAGGGCCGGGTCTGGGTTGGATCAGGACTGGGCCGAGCCCTCCACGTTTTAGCTTGTGACGGAGCCATGTGGTCGCTGTGGGCCGCAACTGGGCTTCGGTCTATCCAGGCCGGTCCACGGTGGACATGCAGCGCCGGTCCACTGGACCGCAGGCTTGGTCTGTGGTGCACCAAGCGCATCGATGCTCTCCTCTGCTCTGGTTCACGTAGACCGCGTTTACCGAGGAGGGGGTGAGGTCCATGGTGGTGGAGTGGTCCACTAGCTTGCGTGTGGGGTCGGCCCCACGCGCTAGCCACACGGCTCAGGTAGAGCGGTTTCATGTGCCAACACCTCTCCCCTGTTTCCCCCTTCTTCTTGCTCTGCTTCCCGCCGACAGACGGCGGCGCTGCTCCGGTGAACAACACAAGGCTACAATGGCGGTCTTAGGGACAATCAAAGGGGTCTCCTCCACGTACCCAGCTATGGCGGTTATCGGGGTGGTCTTGGTTTCCCACCAATCGGCTCCGATCACCACCGGCGCCAGTGCAGAGCGGATGTCCGCGCCGGCGGTCTTCAATTCGCCAATTGAGCTGGCCTTTGTCACCAATTAACGCCGCGACACGACGCAGGGTGGTCACTGGGTTAGTTCGCGGTCTCCGGTGAAGCCTTGGGTGGACCCTCAGCTCCCCGCGTCGGTGGATAGAGGCGTCGGCTCTATGGCAGCGTCGGCTGGAACGGTAGTGGCGTCTAGGCCCGACTTGATCCACAACTGGGTCTTCTACGCGCTCGGGAGAACGCGTCATGCCGCGCAAACGCGGCATACGGCCTCTAGAGTAGCTCTCTCGCGACACCGATCTCGTCGGCGTGCAGCCAGGCTGCTGGTCGTCGTGGCCAAGGGCTTAGGGGCATCTACGGTCTCAACCATCTCCACAAGGGAGTCAGGGTATTCATGGTGAAGCCCCAGGACTAGTCGGTTTGGCTCGGGAGGGTCTCCTACGTCGGGAACGCACCACGCTGAAGAATAATGGACCCTTGTGTTTAGGCGATTAACGACAATGCTAGGTCACTATGACTAACGTGTGTTTTGCAGAGGCAAAGTCATTATAAGTTAGGTCATTAGTGATGCTAAGAATGGGCTTAATGGACATTCATGCCCCCAAGATGGAAATCGTTTCGGTTTCAAAGGATGTTGATTCAAGTTGAAGACTAGGCTAGTCCTTAGTGCCATAAGGTTGAGAAGGGCACTAAGTATAGCTAGGACTTTGTTTTTCCTTTGACCGTACTATAAAGGGGGTATGAGGTTATTAGCTTGACCTAGGAGAGTTTGGGAAAGTTGGTGTGTGCACACTTGTCACAACTAGTCCTAGAGACCTTGCTATCAGCCCTTGGTTAACCCTAGAAATGTTAGGAGCAAAACCCCTTGAGAGAACTTAGTGAAAACAGTTGAAACAGGGGGAGAAAGAGGCTTCGGACCAGTCTGCCTAGGAGGCGTCGGACCAAGGGAAGTGGTCCGACGGTCCCTGACTTAGGCAAAAGCTCAGAGAGTTAGCTCCGGACCACCTGTCTGGAAAGCACCGGACCATAGGCGAGTAGTCCGGTGGTCCCTGCCAGAGGAAGTCAGCTTCAGAGGAGGCTCCGGACTAGTCCGACGGCTAGTCCGACGCTCTAAGTCAGAAAAGTTTGAGAAGTCAGTAAGCACCCTGGCTCTGGACCTCTGCATCGGACCAGGGCACCGGACTATAGCGAGTGGTCCGGTGGTGACAAGCTTTGTTGAGTTTTCAACTCAGTGAGCACCCTGGCTCCGGACCTGAGCGTCGGACCAGGGCGTCGGACCATAGCGAGTGGTCCGACGGTGCTTGCTTTCCAGTGGTTTTTGAACTGAGAGTGAGCTCCGGACCAGGTGCTATGGTCCGGTGGTGTGCGCTCCGGACTAGTCCGACGCATACGCAGAAAAGAGAAAAAGCAAGAAACGACTAGTTTTGGAGATGGGGACTATTTATAGTTGCCCTCCTCGTCCTTAGGACCTCTCTTGGCCTGTGTTACACCCGAAGAACCTTGGAGAGAGTTCTTGGAGAGCCAAGTGCCTAGTGAGGGAGAGATTTGAGAGATTCCATCTTGTTCTTCCCTCCTAGAGTGATTAGGAGTGACTTGTGTGCATCCATCCACCTTCCTAGCCTTGAGTTGGTCAAGTGAAGGTCTTGTGCTTGTTACTCTTGGTGTTCGACAGCACCTAGACGGTTTGGTGGTGTTCAGAGGAAGTGATCGCCGGAAGATTGCCGGCGGCTCTTCTCCAAGCTTCTCTGATCGCTTGTGGGTGATTCACTGAGCCGGAGTGGCGAAGAATCAGCCCGTAGAGAGCACTCTACCCTTGCGCGGGTAGAGGGGGAGCAATACCTTGCGAGGTGCTCCAACGAGGACTAGGGGGTGTGTCGACACCTCGATACCTCAGGAAAACATCGCTGCGTCAAAGAGAATTCCTTTTCCCTAGCTCTTTACATTTCCGCATTACATTCCGTCTTGTTCTTTCCGTTGCTACTAGAATTGCTTAGGTTGTTTTTCAATTCCATGAACTGCTACCTCTTACTAGCTAGGACACACGACCGGTAGGCACTAGGGGGTGATTGGCATTTGATAGGTTTTCATATTTGCTTTAGAAATCTAAAACAAGCCCAATTCACCCCACCCTCTTGGGCATCTTGATCCTTTCACACGCCACGACATCGCGGCGGCACACACGGCCATGGCAGAAGTGAGGTCACCAAGCACAAATATGGCCGCGGTTCACATGGTCAGGGTGGTCGAGAGCTTACCAATATCATCCATCTACACGAGGGGTTCGGGGAGGTCACCGAGATGCTGATGGGTTTGTCTGTTTGGCCAGGGTTGGTCCACCACATCGGGAACGCCTTCCGCCGTGAGAGCGCGACGGCGACGTCCTCCATGGTGTGCAGCGCACTACGACATGTGTTCCAGGGCTCAGAGGCTCGCCAAGGCTAGAGGGGGTTCGGTCCAGTGTGCGTGATCGTGCGTGTGTCCAAGGGGCTTAGCCGACGACTGGCTTCGGCCTTCCCCAGTTGGGAACGCCTCAGTGCACGCCGGCGAGGTCAAGCACCGGCGCTTGGGACGAGTCACGGTGTGTGTACCTTGCGGCCGATGAAGAGGGGCTAGCGGGGTAGTGTTGAGGTGTTGCAGTGGAGCTCCAGTAGCAGTGTCGTGCAACGCCTCGCCATAGCCGTACTCCGATGAGCTCCGGTGTTCCTTGCCCGACGGCTCCGATCTCCACCTCTCCTCCTCCGTTCTTCTTCCTCGGCCCTCTCTGGTGTGTGCGTGCGTGTGTGGGAATGCCGTAGCGGCGGCGCTGCTCTAGGGAACCCTAGCGGGCTCGGGACAGGGGCTATATAGCCGATGCGGCCATGGGAGCAGGTGAGCTCGGCCGATCCGAGGGCTTGGGTAGCTGGCGTCTGATCCAATCGTCCTCGAGGGGCTCTGGGTTCGACCAACTTGCGCGCCACGCCGAGGGGACACGAGGGGGGGCAAGGATCACGCATATCGCATGTGTGTTAGGGTGTGGCAGAGTGTAGGGTCGAGATGGCGGACTAGAGGGGGGGGGGGTGAATAGTCTTTTCTAAAACTTACGCGCAGCGGCAAACCGAAACAAATGCAGAATCAAAACTATCGGTCTAGCCAAGACTACACCCCTCTATCTATAACTTTAGCACCTAGCAAAAGATCCTAATTGGGCTCACTAAGGTGCAAAGCTAGGAAGCTCACCTAAACAAGTCTAGGTTGCAAGGTCACACAAACCTAAGCAACTAGTACTCTAAGCACAAAGGGAGCTCCTACACATACTAGTAAGCAAAGCACAAAGCACCTAAGCTCACTAGCAATGCTCTCTAGCAAGACTACACAAGTCAACTAGAGAGCTCAACTTACTTAGCTACACAAACTAAGCAATGTGACTAACAAGGCTACACAAGCCAATTAGCCACTCAAGAGCTACTTCTATGCTGCACAAGCAAGAAGGTAACTAGTAAGCTACACAAGCTAAACAAGTTACAAGAGCAACAACTAAAGCACTAGCACAAGTATGAACAAGTAAATACAAGCTAGTGATTTGGAGAATGCAAACCACCGAGAAGATGTACACAAGGTTGACACGGTGTTTTTTCTCCCGAGGTTCACGCGCTAATTGGCATCACACGCCAAAACCGCAATCGGGTGCCGCAAAACCAACACAAGATGAGGGTACTCAATGACACGCTCAACTAAAGTTGCTCTTCGCGATCTCCCGCGGGGCGAGCACAACCCCCTCACAAGCTCTTCTCCGGAGCCACGCACAAGCTTCTTGCGTGCTTCGACGGAGCCACGATCACTGAGTCGTCTAGGAGGTGGCAACCTCTAAGAGTAACAAGCACCACCTGCTTGCAACACGATCACCTAGTGACACACGAAGCTATCTCTCAAAGCAACGCACTAGAGATTACTCACTCGCAATTAGAATCACACTAAATCTTGCACAAGTGAGTTAGAGGGCTCCCAAACCAAGCACACTAGAGGCAACACATGCCCAAGGTGCATTACCAGCCCCAAGGGCCGGCCAAGGGCTATAAATAGCCTCCCCATCGAAACTAGCCATTTTGCCCCATCACTAGGCTTCCTGCGCAGGCTCCGGACGCAAGATGAACGGGGGGTCCGGACCATCTCGCATGCGTCCGGACCCTCCTCCGATTTGAAACCGCCCGTTGGCGCCTTTGCCTCGCGCTGCCACGCGTCTCTGGACGCGTCCGGACTGCACTCCGGACCAACGTGCGCCTGTGTCCGGATGCCAGCAGAGAGCTCCCCGAGAGCTCAAACTCGCCCGGACAGCGTCCGGACTCCAGCGTCCGGACACGCTTATGCGTCCGGACCTTCTCACGGATCGACACAGAGAGCACACGTCCTCCGGACGCGAGTCCGGAGACCCTGTCTGGACCAACAACAGTGTCCGGAGCTCATGTTCCCGATCAGGCACGCCTAGGGTTGGCTTCCAGACGCATCTCAGATGGTCCGGACACAGCTCGCCCTAGCGTCCGGACCTACGTCCGGAGCTCTTTCCCGAGCCAAACCGAGTTGCCTCTTCTTCCTTTGCTTTTCATGTGCCAACACAAATGTGATCACCACCTTGTGCATGTGTGTTAGCATTTTCACAATCATTTTCACTTGCTCTTACCACGCCACTTGATCCTAATACATCGCAAAGTTAGATCGCTCACGGTGGCACTAGATAACCGATATGCAAACAAGTTTGCCCCTCTTGATAGTACGGCTATCTATCCTAAACTCGGTCATAATCTTCTCTACACACCTATGACCGGTGAAATGGAAATGCCCTATGGTTATACCTTTGCCTTGCGCATTCCATTCCATCTCCATCTCCAATGTTGATGCAACACATGCACCAATCAATCATCAAATAATATGATCCACTTCATCTCATCACATGACCGTATTGGTTCATCGATCTTGACCTCACTTGCTCTTCACTGTTGCCTTGGTCCATCGACGCCAAGCATCACCCGTTTGCCCTTCACACTTGCAACCGGTCCATCAAGCCAAGCCTCATCTTGATCTTCTCCACCTTGGTCACATGACTCCATGTCATGTTTCATGTGCATTAAGCTCCTTCATCACACAATCACCTGTGAACTAATCTCCTGTGTATATGTCACTTAAACACATATTAGTTCACCTAAGTTGTCACTCAATTACCAAAATCACACAAGGACCTTTCACAGAGGCCGTTGCGAGCGTGGCTGACGCCTGCCTGTGTCGCGGCGCGCGCGTGAGAGCGACTCGGCGGGAGGAGAGGGACGACAGGGAGGGCCCACTTGTCAGCCGGCATGAGGGGTGGGACGGCGCAGGCCGTTGCGCGCGCGTTCGCGGGCTGCGGTTGCGGTGCTGGGCTGGCTTGCGCGCGTCGGGCTGGCCCAAGCGGGGTGGATTGGCTGGGCCGAGTTGGCCTCCAGGCTGAGCTGGCCTTTCTTCCCCCTTTCTATTTATTTCTTCTTTTTTGTTTTCTTTTGTATTTTGTATTTTGCCTAATTAGTGTATTCGTGTCTGTGCATTTGCTTGCATGCACGTGCGTGTAAGAAATACAGGTGTAGGTAAATGTATATGCAGGTGTGTATATGTATACCTATATATATATATGTCTTAGGCATATATACATACATATATAAGCATATTTGTTCTTTCATAAGTGTATTTCCATCTATTTTCATGTTTGTGTTAGCACAACATAGCAAACGAGCTAAGAACCAATCATGCAATAGCAAAACAATTCATGAATTATTTATCTCTAAGTTAGTATGAGGGTCTAGGTTAGAAGCTAATTGTGTAAAGATGGTTAAATCATGTCAAGGTAATACATTCATGATTAATTTACTTTAGGCTAGGGTTAGTTGTTAACTTCTTGGAAGACAAGTATAAGCCTAACAACCATCAAACAATAGAATGTTTAAGGAAAAAATTTGTAGTTGTGATTTTTCAAGTGTGTAAATTTCAGGGATGTTACACCTCTGTTCCAAATTTTAAGTCATTCTAACAAATTTGAAGAGTCAAAACATCTCAAATTAAATAATAATATTTATGGCACCAACTAATTATCATTAGATTACATATTAATTATATTTTCATAATATATCTATTGATGTCATAAATATTTATAATTATTCTATAGTTTTAGTCAATCTCTAAGATTCTTTATAATTTGTAATGAAGGGAGTATTAAATAAATTATTTGCATTCACTGTGAATAGCACGTGTTCTCGGCAGATTGTGGGGCTGTTTGGATTTCGGCCACACTTCAGCACACCACCATCATGACCTGCCAAGGGTTTTGAGACTGATGTTTGGTTAATGCTTTACCTTTGGCTGCCATAGAACCTTGCAGACTCTTCCTGCCAGAGTGTGGTGATCGATTTCTCCGCCTCAACGAAGACCTTTTGTCATTCTTTAGGCTGCTTATTCTTGGGGCGAGTTTTAGAGCTAGGAGGATGCTGTTATCAACATGGTGTATGGTTCCGAAAACCATATATTCATGTAACTGTATTACCTTGGATTCTCGCGCCGTCTTTCAGATAGAAGCATCTCTAGGTCAGAGGCCATTGCTACGCGCGCATATGCATCTTTGCTTGATATATTGCCTCCAGCTTTTAAATCATTCTCTCAATATGTGAAATTCTTTTGCCTGTATACGGCATACTGGATCCAAAGGCATTGCCACACCTTGTTGAATCATTCTCTCAATATTGAATGGGTCAAGGTTTTGATCATCTAAAGTAGCTAGTTGATATTTATTGTAGAGCTTGGACGAGAGGTCTAGTTTGAAGGCCATATTTTTTCGAGAGTACACAGTACAACACAGACACTCAACACGCACGCACACTCGCCCTTACAAACACACGCACGCAAACCTGAGCTGGCAATCTTGAAGTTCACGAAGTCACCACAGACAATCTTAAAGTTCACGAAGTCACCACAGGCGCCTCGCTGTCGACGGGAACGTCGCCTACTACTTAATGCGTAGCGCCGGAAAATCCTGGAATAAATCCATAATAAAGTGTCGCACCCAGGGTTTGAACCCTAGGTGGGAGCCCCCCAACCAATGACTTTTGCCATTGCGCTGTGAACCCCTTTGAAGGCCATATTGAATGGTTCAATTGCTTGAGGAGGCCGAGGCCGCGCTTGGGCCAAGACCCCGATCTGTTGCACCAACAACATAAAACTGAAGAGCTTTGTCTGAAGGAGGAAATCCGGTCCCTCAAAGCCGAGCTCTCCAAGGTCAAATTTGATATTTCTAGTACCCTTAGAGGTGAACCCTTTTGTCCGAGTTGCGGGTCATTTAGTTATTGAAGAATTAGGAGGAATGTAAATACATAAGTAAACTTTTACTTGGGAAAGGGGTAGGAAACAAGTGTTGCACTCTATTTAACTAAGATGTCTCTAAGGTCATACCTCTCTGGAATCAGACTAAATGAGTAATATTATTTTCTTAAATGGTGCACTTACAGTGCATTTCCATTTGTTGCTGAGTATTGTAACTTAACATCTTATCCTACTAAATTACGCTTAAAAACTGCATTGAACAACTTACATTATATCAAATGTTAAATTATACTCCCTCCATTTCAAATTTTAAGACGTTTGACTTTTTATCCCAAATTTAATGGGATAGAATGTGTAAAGGACGATTCAGTTCGAGCGTTTGTTAGAGGGTCATAAGAAACTGTTATACCTAAATTATGAAGAGGTCTAGAAAAAGTTGGGTAACACACTGAAATTGCTGCAATGGAAGGCAAAGAATGGTGTATCCGACAAGAGATTTGAGTAGTTACTAAAAATTATGTAAAAGACGAATTGTGCACCACTATATACGCTGTCCTCTAGGATTAGGTGCAGAAGACATGCATGTCCTAGTGACTACATCTTCTACTGTGACGAGGAGTACTGGAATTTGGATACATGTTCGATATGTAGGCAGAATGGAGCCGCGGCTGATGAGAGAGGATGGAGGATCTTGGGATGGCCACCAGCGTTGCAGCGTCCTGTGGCCAACTGGATGACGCTCTTGGAGGTCACTCCTCCGGCCAGTCCCGAGCAGTGGCGGCATGTCGATGTGCAGCGCAGGCATGTTGTGGTGTGCCATACGCCCGCACACGACAGTAAGGAGGTTGCGGCCAGCTCGTGCGATGAAGGGGGTGGTGAGGCGCCGGTGGAGGAGGCCACTAGGACGCACGGAGGAGACGCTGGGGGGCACCATTGGTGGCGGCGACAACACCAGGGTGAAACCCTAAGGCCTTCTCCAGTGTGGCAGTGATGCCTACTAAAATTCTGGGTCCCACCATAGAAAAAATAGCATCGCTCTTCTTCTACTACAATGTAAAAGTAAACCAGGCATTGCTACTGACCCCACACGGTAATAAAAAAGGAGCAAAACAGTACATGCTAGAGATATGAACCGTACGAGATGAGATGATTTGAGGGATTTAAGTAATTTTTTATTGAGCATGCAGCGCTGCCTCTACTTACTCCGCTCCGAGAATTCTTGGCATCAATGAAAGTCAGCTCCACTAGCCACAACGTGTAGGAGTCACTCTTCAACCATCTCTCTTCAAACTTGGCACCACTCAAGGCGTACACTGGAGAAGGCCTAACGAGCCATGCAGCCCATCGCGATGAGAATGCCTTAGTCGCACCTTGGCGGTTTAACAAATGTATCGCAGTTTAACAAACCTAGGCGGTCTGCAATGGAAATGGGGGTATATAGAAGAAGACACAGAACTGTTTACACCAGATGCTTTGCAATTCGTGTGTTGTTCCCTGTTGAAATTTCCTCCAACTTGGGCCTTGTTTAGTTCCCCTTCAAAATTCCAAATTTTCTGCCACATCGAATCTTTAGACGCATACATAGAGTATTAAATATAAGTAAAAAATATAACTAATTGCACAGTTTATCTGTAATTTGCGAGATGAATCTTTCGAACTTAGTTACTTTATGATTGGACAATAATTATCAAATACAAACAAAATGCTACAGTGCTAACTTTACTAGATCTAATTGTTTGGGTTGCTCGCCGCCTCCTCATCAGTGTGGTTGTTGGGAACACGACTGCTCTGTACTATATGTGAATGGGAGGAAAGAATTCGGTGAGCTGTCTGCGTCTTGCACCCGTACAGCGACATGCCATTTCCATGTAGGGCAGTTGACTTTCGATCGATCTCCAACACTCCAACAGCATCCAGGCCTGAACCTGTACAGCGATGCCATTGCCATGTACAGACAAAAAGGAGTCAACCCATTCTGAAGCTGTATCTGTATGCCCTAGTCAACATGTGCTGTTCCTACAGTACTATAAGTAGGAGACAAGACAACAGCAAGCGCAGGACGACGACGACGAGTAGTCAGTCGTAGCAAGCAGGGCGGCGAGCGCATGCGCATTGTGATGGATCGTCAAGACGCCGGCGATGGCGAGGAGCACCAGCAGCAGCAGCAGCGGCTGGATGATCGTGACGATGAGCAGCAAGACCATGTGCTGTCGTCGGCGCCACTTGAAGAGGAAGGAAAACAAGAGCCACTGGAGATCGACGAGGAACCAGCAGTAGTGCAGAAGCAACAGCCACCGTTACCGTCGTCGTCGTCGTCGTCGTGGCAGGCTGCGGCAGCCAGCTTCAGGGAGAGCCTGTCGCGCTCCCTCTCCATCTCCCTCAACAACGAGCAGGAGAAGAAGGACGACGACGAGGTGGAGCTGAGATGGGCGGCCGTCGAGAGGCTGCCGACCATGGACAGGCTCCACACCTCGCTGCAGCTCCACGCGGACCACCACCACCAGCAGCCGCAGGTGGTGGACGTTCGCAGGCTAAGTGCGGCGGAGCGGCGAACGGTGGTGGACACCCTCGTCGCTGACAATATCCACCGGCACAACCTCCGGCTGCTCCGTAAGCAGCGGCAGAGGATGGATCGCGTCGGCGTTCGCCCACCCACTGTCGAGGTGCGCTGGCGTGACGTCCGCGTCGAGGCCGAGTGCCAGGTGGTTCACGGGAAGCCGCTCCCCACCATCTGGAACACCATCGTCTCCACCCTCTCTGTACGTAGGTTCTTCTTCTTCTTCTTCTTTCCATCGATCGGCATATCCTGCATCCATGATCGATCCATTACATGATCAATTCCTCCATGGATCAGGTGGTGAGCAGCGTGCTGGACCTCAACCGGCAGCAAGAGGCCGCCAGGGTGCGGATCCTCCACGGTGTCAGCGGCGTCGTGAAGCCTTCCAGGCTGACGCTTCTGCTGGGACCACCTGGCTGCGGCAAGACCACACTCCTCAAGGCGCTCGCAGGTAGGGGTGAAAACGGTTTTCCGACCGTATTCGAGACCGAATTCGTTTAGAGGGATATCAGTTCGTATCCGCATCCGGATATTCAACATCTGATATACCGCGCATTCGTATTCGAATACTCAAATCGCATATTTATGATGTCGATAACGAATCTTATCCTATCCAGCATGATTGACACTATCCGTATTCGAATCCGAATCCAGAAAGAAATATGAAAACAAATGTAATATAAGTAATATTTGTCCGTATCCGATCCGTTTTCATTACTCGCAGGGAAGCTCAACGCCACCGCCGGTCTCAAGGTGACAGGAGAGATAGAGTACAATGGCGTGGAGCTGAATAGCTTCGTTCCGGAGAAGACGGCTGCTTACATCGACCAGTACGACCTTCATGTCCCAGAGATGACTGTCAGAGAGACTATAGACTTCTCTGCAAGATTCCAAGGCGTTGGCAACAGAGCAGGTAGCGTAGCTAACTAAATCGAATCAACAGACAATCACTCACTCTCATTAGCACGCTGTATGTATCTTTATTTCTCAGAGATCATGAAGGAGGTGATTAGAAGGGAGAAGGAGGCCGGGATTACCCCTGACCCTGATGTCGACACTTACATGAAAGTAATTGAATCGCTAGTTTATTATGCTTTAATTTTCCAAGTGTCCACATCAATTTTGTCTATATAGTTTACTTATCATCTGTACAGTCGTCTCTCCTTTTCATTATCTAATAACAAGCAAATCATGCATGCATGTGCACAGATTCTAGCTACTTTATTTCATTATATTCTGATGGGCATTATTATGTGACATCTTTTTTCTTAGGCGATATCTGTGGAAGGTTTAGAAAGGAGCATGCAAACAGACTACATTATGAAGGTACTACTATAGATGTTCAGTAATTATAAGAATCTTTCCGTAGGAATATAATAAGCTCTTCCTCAATTGACAGATTATGGGACTTGACATTTGTGCTGACATAATGGTGGGAGATGCAATGCGAAGAGGCATTTCAGGCGGTGAGAAGAAGAGACTTACCACAGGTGACTCCACGATATCTAGAATTATTTGAGGGCGATTTTATATAATCATCCCAGCTACAATTATGTAGGCACAATTATGTTTGTTTCCTTATTAAAGATTATGTCTTATAGGAGAAATGATAGTAGGACCCTCAAAAGCACTCTTCATGGATGAGATATCAACTGGGTTGGATAGCTCCACAACATTTCAAATTATTTCTTGCCTCCAACAGTTAGCTCATATCTCAGCACAAGTCTACTTCAACCAGCACCAGACATAGCGCTTTTTGATGATATTATCTTGATGGCCAAAGGAAAAATTGTATACCATGGTCTAAGTTCTTATGAGTTTCTTTGAATCATGTGGATTCAAGTGCCCTGGTAGGAAAGCACTGCTGATTTTCATCCAGAAGGATGCTATTAAGATAAAATATACAAAATTAGTTATGTAAAAATAAGAAGCAACAAAATTATTAGCAGTTTCTGTTACATTATTCCCTATATCATTGCTTGTTCATAACACTTATCGGAGCATGTCGTAATGCATTTAACAAAAAATATGTCTCCCACTAGAACAAAATGAGAGTATATCGATGATACTATGTATCTTTGTTTCTACTTCCTACAAGGGAGAGGTGAGTCTTGACAATTGACCTTAACCACCAAAATCTTGTCCTCTATCATCTATTGATTGACCATATATAGGTAGTCTTCACTTAGGAAGCAATCTGAATATCAATAGATTTTGTAAACTCTATCAGAATGATCCTGTTTATGCAGTATGCAAAAGACCAGCTACCTTGCATGTCATGATGTCAAACTTTGTCTATGGCATATCATTTTTTGCAATATGCAGAATAGCTAAACTAGACATTTAAGTTGACATAGTTTTATTAATAACTACTATTTATGTGGGCATATGTCTCAAGTTTCACTACTTGTGTAACATACAAAGGAGTAAATCTATAGTTTGTGAATTGTCACAAAAAATGATTAACAAATGTATATATGAATAAATAATCAAGTATATATTAAATTATATGTTAGGGTAATTGGTTAATTTCTTCAGAATCTAAGAATTATTATTGTTTCATACTTATATATAGGTCTTATCAGAAAAGGACCAACAACAATATTGGAGCCACAGTGGAGAAAAATACAATTTTGTTACCATTGACCAGTTCTGTGACAAGTTCAAAGTGTCTCAAATTGGTCACAACCTTGTTGGGGAGATTTCAAAGCCTTATGAAAAATCAAAAGTGCATAAAAATGCTTTGTCTTATAGCATCTACTCGTTATCCAAGTGGGAACTCCTCAAAGCATGTTTCGCAAGAGAGCTTCTCCTCATGCGACGAAATGCCTTCATCTACATAACAAAAGTTGTTCAGGTAAGCCACATAGAAATAATGGTCTTTTTTAGAAAAAATGTTATCGATAATTACAAATTATTGAACTTACAAATTTCATAATGTTAGAGACTAGTCACCTAATTTTGCATTCCACATGATTCGCATGCTACTACTAAATACTGATGATCATATGAAAATTACACATATTATTTTTAGCTTTGGCTATAGGCAAAAAAAATGTATGGGATGTATATCTAGGGAAGGGAATTTCTAGGCCTCTCTCTATGTGTGTGTGTGTGTGTGTGTGTGTGTGCATATATTGTGCTTACATGAACAACTTAACTACACTGTTATGGTGAAAAGTATGTCTTACAATTGACATGAACTAAAATACATTTTTTGTTTGTCTTTGTGACCACTAGCAATTAATAGTGCACTATTACTACAGCTTGCAGTACTAGCTGCTATTACTGGGACAGTATTTTTGCGCTCACATATGGGTGTTGATAGAATTCTTGCTAACTATTACATGGGTTCACTATTCTATGCACTCCTCCTTCTGATGGTGAATGGATTCCCTGAGCTTTCTATGGCAGTTAGCAGACTTCCAGTCTTTTACAGGCAAAGAGACTACTACTTCTATCCTGCATGGGCTTATGCAGTACCAGCTTTTATCCTAAAAGTTCCAATCTCTTTAGTTGAGTCAATAGCTTGGACATCATTATCTTACTTCCTCATTGGCTATACTCCTGAGGCATCTAGGTAAGAATTACAATTTTGTTATGACTTATTTAGTCACATAATTTTTCTATTATCAACTTTGGGAATGATGATTGTGTGTCAGCATTTTTTTTACATAATCTTCTCTAATAAAGAGGTATATAAATCAAGCATCTCATGTATATATGTGCATTTTTTCCTAGTAGTCTAGCCAAAAGAAACATGTGTAGATTCTAACAATTTTTTCAGTGACCCAATCTGCTGAGATCAATTGCATATATATATATATATATATATCAAAGTCAGCTAAGCGCTAGACGGAGTCTAGGCGCTGACCATCAGCCTAGCGACTAGTCGGGTGTAATCGCGCCTAGTCGTTCCTAGGCGTTTCTCTAGGCGTTAGTATATACATGTATATATGTATAAAAAAGAAAAAGAAAATAAGAAATAAGTGGACTTCAGTATACATGTGGACCAAAAGTTCTATAGAAAGGCTCATAAAACAACCCAAGCCTATCCTAACCTCCCCCAACCCTATCCCTTCTTTTTCATCGACCGCACGCGTTTCTTCCCCGCGTCCGCCGCGCTTTCGCCGCCCTCTTCCTCGCGTGACCGCGTCCTCTGCGCCGTTCGCCGCCGCCGTCCCGGCTCCTATGCGCTGTACGTCGCCCCCATCCCCGCCTCCTCAGTGCCGCTCGCACCCTCCGCCGCCCCCGTCCCTGCTCCTCCGCCTCCTCTGCCACGCCGCCGCCTGCTCCTCCCTCTCCGGCGACCTCAGCCCGCCTAGAGTCCGCCTACCCCCATAGGCGAGGCGGAACCCCCTCGCCGAGCGACTAGTCGCGCCTAATCGCAGCCTAGTCGCCGCCTAGCCAAACTATGAGATATATATATATATATATATATATATATATATATATATATATATATATATATATATATATATAAGTTCCCCTTAGGCCTTATCTAGCTCTAGGTTTCTAAGATTCGGTTAGTACGATTGCTAAGAAAGAGTTTGATCATTTATAGCTTCATTTGTTGACACACGCCATTTGTGTGCGCAGCTTCTTACGTCACCTTCTTATCCTCTTCCTAATCCACACTGGAGCATTATCGATGTTTAGATGTGTCGCCTCTTACTGCCAAACAATGGTGGCTAGTTTAGTGGGTGGTACAATGGCACTTCTACTCATCCTTCTATTTGGGGGTTTCCTCATTCCTCGCCGTAAGACATTCCCATGTTTTCATGAATTTGTACTTCAAGCAAGATATTGGCCTAGACTATTGAACATAAACTACTAACACATATTCATGTCAAATTGCTGCAGCATCCATGCCTAATTGGTTGAAATGGGGATTTTGGCTTTCTCCATTATCATACGCTGAGATAGGTTTAACTGAAAATGAGTTCTTAGCACCAAGATGGATAAAGGTAAATTTTGACATAAAGAATTTGTTTTGACAATTGTGGACCCCATAATAAAACTATGCCCCTTGATCATTAGAAGCATAACATATTTTCTTATACAATATTCAACTTACTACTCCCTCCGTCCCAAATTATAAGTCGTTACAACTTTCTTGGAGAGTTAAAGCATATCAAGTTTGACCCATCAATCTAATAATACTTATTTGTTATCATAAACGCTATTCGATTATTATATAAATTTGGTCAAACTTAAGATGTTTGACTCTCCAAGAAAGTTGGAATAACATAATTTGGGATGAATGGAGTACCTTGTTAGCAGAACTTGTAAGCGATGTATACACGTAGAATTAGTAGATTGATTATCGGAGTACATGGTACATGTTTATACATGCAATAATATCATATGGTTGACTTGTAGAATTAGACACAATGATTAATATCTTGGTGTCGTTTAATAAAATATAAACCCTAGTCTATGTTAGTCACAAAGGATATGTTGCCGATCACCAAGTCTTACCTCGGTCATGGTGTTGGGCAAACCACAAAGATGACTAACCAAGATAACTATTGTAAGCTATTAAGACTCACCACTTGCTGCTCGACTTTCTCAGTCTCCTTGGTACTATCCACTATGGAGATTATCCACCAAGGAAGGGGTCTCCTCATCCCCCGCACACCAAATTGTCATTACTCCACTCCAAACTCAAAAGGCTCGACATGACTAGAGAGGTACAAACACTTTCAGTGTCCCAAAAAACCAAAAAGGGGCACAAAGCCCAGCTTTTGTAGCTCTCAAGATAAAGCCTAAGCACTTGCTAATCAAGCCCTAAGCAAGATTATAAGCTTTGTACATGAACATAAAGCTCCCATATAGGGTTTGAATGTATTTATAGCTTCTCTTGCCTCCAACAACCTTCAAATAGCCAATGGAAGCCACCCAAGTATATATAGCTCCTTATGGCTAATACTATGCCAAAGAGAGTTGGAGGTGTTAATGAGAAGGGTTCATGGCGAAGACACAAATGACATTGAACAAAAGGGGTATATTTGTTTGGAGCTATTACACCTAACGATCAGTTTTCGCAGTTAAAGATCCTTCATTGAGCAACCAATGGGCTCAAATTCAATATAACAATTGCTATAAGTAGTAAATTGGCAACCACCATTATTTATAGGAAAGAACCAAACAAGTTGGAGCTGTTAGTGGAAATGGTAGGAAGAAAAGCCCCATTGCTGCCAACATTCGATGAAGGAAAATGAGACCACAAAAAAGAAGATCATGAAAGGATACAAACCTCAATGGTCATGTGGGAGGTGACATTTTAATCAAAGTAACACTTGTTTGCTAGGGCACCATCAGTGTCATGGTGTTGAAGTTGGATGCATGGGAGTGCTAGTCTCATAAAGGAGACACCAATTATGGGGTTGTGGAACCCTAGAGGAGTGGGGTGCAATGTTTAGGACAACTGACCAGCAACACTCGTTGCTGATGTAGTGAGGTGTGGAATAGGCACACATGATGAAGGGATGTGAACAAGGGATAGCCGAGGTATAGCCCACATCTAAATGGACTCGGTCCATGGATTATAGAATGATGGTAGAGAGAGAGCATCATGATTACCAACTGTTTGATTTTTAAAGGTAAGTTAGAAAATGTGTGTAGTGGTGTGTTTGTGCCCACCACTATCTTGAACATGTCCCTAGAAATAGTGGCATAGGCCCACAACCATAAAATGCAATCCATGCATCCATGCACACCTAATGACCTAATCTAGGAAGGTTAAGTAGGGATGATCATTTAGAATGTGCCTCTAGAGGGAAAATTTCTTGAGCATGATAAAGAAGTGGCCACACCACATGTTGTAGTTTCTATTTGTTGATCAAATATATTAGGAATGAGTGCCTTGAACACATGCTTAGGGAAAAAATATCCTTAGCATGATGATGCATAATTGTCACTACTTTGTGAAGTAGGACAATGTCCTGATGGGGAACATAATGACTTGGCTTCTTTGTCATCATAGGGACAAACAAGTGGTGCTAGAACACTCACAAGTTAGGTGCTCAAGTGCGGCTCACATGCGGGCATTAGCAATGTTGTGTTCCTATGTAGTGTGGATGTCTCATGTCTGGCTTATTTAGCGTGAGCAAGATTAGCGTTGTGGGTAGCTTTGGAGTGCTCCTCCTAGGAAGCACACATTCAAGCCACATTGGCAAGTTTCCTCTACAGCCATGCATTCTTGATCGAGCATTGTCTCTACAGCCATGTTATTGTAATCAAGAGTAGCTACAGTGGCACTAAGGGAGTGTGGAGACGTAGTGGAAGAAGGGTTGCTAGCCATAGAGATGGAGGCAATGTATAGAGTTTAGGGGAAGGTGTGTGATTGAGGATCAATTAACCTGAAACCATGTAAGTGAGGTATACACACATAATTAGTAGGTTGATTACGCTAGTATATCTTATATGTTTATATAGGAAAGGATATCCTATGGTTAGCTATAGAATTAGAACCAATTACAGAGATCATTTCCTAACTCAATTCAATATATAGATGTGCACCAAACTCTAGGTCCATGGCAGCACAAGTTGTGTATGTCAGAGAAAATTGTAAATCAAACTTATTTTCCTTTTAATTGATTCTTGTTGTCACAATGCAAAATATATAACAAAAGATATGTAATATGTAGTTTTTCATCACTAAGATAATACTAAAGTTTTTTTCCTATGTTGACAGTTCACAATATCTGGTGTGACACTTGGAAGGAGGATATTAATGGATAGAGGGTTAAACTTCTCTAGCCACTTCTATTGGATTTCAATTGGAACATTGATTGTGTTTATTTTGTTATTTAATATAGGTTTTGCTGCTGGCTTGACTATTAAAAAACGTAAGTGCACTATTATTTAAATTTTTGTTTGAATCAAAATTTGGACTACTTATAATTTCCAAATGTAAAGTTGATGAAAGCATACGTTGAATATTTCAAACATATAAATCATAATTGTTCTAACCTTTCCATGTACCTCATAGCTCCAGGAACTTCTAGGGCTATTATTTCTCGTGATAAGCTTATAGGATTTAAAAGAAGGGACCATAGCATGTCTAGACACTAAAGATGGGATACATGAGACACAAGAAAATTCTTCTACTCCTAGCAGGACTGGTTAGTCTTAATTCTACATTGTGGAACCAAATATAGTCCAGACTGTTAATGAAATGGAACTCACTTTCAATAATCGAATATATTACAGGAAGGGTGGCATTACCTTTCGTGCCCTTACAATATCATTTCAGGATGTGAACTACTATGTGGATACACCTACGGTAATTATCATACTCTAAAAGGACAAAATAGTTACTAGTGAAAGAAAGCCATGCATGATGGTCGACCACATGCATGGGCATGACAGGCACTTGTGCTTCCTATTGAAGTAAAAACAAAGAGAGAGAAACAAAACTAACTAGCAAAAAAAAATTAGGAACATTTACTGACGAATAAAAAATATTTATTGTTGCAGGAAATGAGGGAGCAAGGTTACATGGAGAGAAAACTTAAACTACTCCACAACATCACAGGAGCCTTCCAACCTGGAGTCCTCTCAGCACTCATGGGGGTCACTGGGGCAGGGAAAACAACCTTGCTTGATGTTCTTGCTGGGAGGAAAACTGGTGGTTTTATTGATGGAGATATAAGAGTTGGAGGATATCCTAAAGTTCAGGAAACTTTTGCTAGGATATCAGGTTATTGTGAACAAACTGATATTCACTCCCCACAAATCACAGTGGGAGAGTCTGTCGCATATTCTGCCTGGTTGCGTCTTCCCATAGAAATTGACTCCAAAACACGAGATGTGAGTTATAATTGATGATATGACATAGATAAAAGGGTCTTTACTTCATAGTTGTGCCCAACCAAAATTACAAAGGACTAATTGCAAGGCAATTGTTATTGTTTCCCCTTGTAGGAATTCGTCAATCAAGTTCTTGAAACAATTGAGTTGGACAAAATAAGAGATAGTTTGGTTGGAATACCAGGGATAAATGGACTATCTACAGAGCAACGGAAGCGTCTCACAATTGCAACTGAGCTTGTATCCAACCCTTCAATCATATTCATGGATGAGCCAACATCAGGCTTGGATGCAAGAGCAGCTGCTATTGTCATGCGTGCAATGAAGAATGTTGCAGACACAGGTAGAACAGTTGTGTGCACTATTCACCAACCAAGCATTGAAATATTTGAGGCTTTTGATGAGGTAATACCATTTATGCATCCTTTGTCAATGATTTAAAAGAGGTAAATACAAATAATATAGGAAGAATACCTTCTAAACTTCTGTTTTCCAAGAACAAGGTAAAGTACAAGTTATACTGTACCTAAGTACTATGAAGCATTAGAGGGCCTAGATGAAAATTCAAGCAAAATCAGATGTAATTCCCAACAATTCGGTGTACCTAAAGATATTAATTGTCTACCTAATAAAGAACCAAAAACTAGATTCAATACAAAACCTGCTTCAACCTTCTTATATTCTAAATGTTTGAGATGCTGAGAGTAAAATAACCCTATTATTTCCAAAGAAAAATAGTTGTTTCATTAATTTAATCATATGGTTTCTTTAAATCATATCATATATTGCTAATTAGCATATAAAATTCATATGTAGTTGATGTTGATGAAAAGGGGTGGGCAGTTGATCTATGCTGGGCCCCTTGGACACCATTCGTGTATGCTCATCCAATATTTCCAGGTAATTAAAAGAAAGATTATTTTTGTGTATACACATATAGTTTATATTATGACTTAAATCAATGTAAGTCATCTTACATTGCATGCAAAATAGACTTCACAATGATTTCCATTTGTATTGAATATTTCAAGAATTATAATATGTTGTGTTTTTTACTTTTAGAGTCCTCATGATTTGCATTGTACATAACACATGGAATACACTTGTTTTATTTCAAGAAAGAGTGATGAAGTACACAAACTAGCTACACATCCCTAAGCTTTGAAATTGTGGTTTCAAACCCCCTAAGCTTTTTAAGTGGTTGAGCCGAGGTCCAATTTTGAGTATTTTTTGTAAGAATCCGGACTCCAACAACTATTGTATCCAGCAGTCTAGAATTAAAAGTTGTTTAAGTTCCGCACATGCTAGTTGATAAAAAAAAAGCTAGCCGAGGGCGCTTGCATTGCTATCTGGCATTTGCATCCCGTGCCACCCTCCCATATGCCCGCCGCCGGCCCTTGTGGCAGCATTGTGTACAAGACTACAAGTGCAAAAGGCATAGGACACTACAACCAGGGCACCAGGCATAGGGTCCACTGACATGGCCACTATCACCGACGAGGAAGCTTGCATGTCATGCTCAGGTTCACGACTTCATGCACGACAAGAATATATGAGGACTCGATCCAACAACAGCTTTCGCATCAAGATTGATGCATGCAAATTCGACGTACGGCATGTACAAATGCAAAATCTGGTTTGCCTACTGCTACCAAGCGAATGGCTGGCAGCTAGCTGCTACTGGCTCGCGCCTGGCCGTGGCCTTTGTTCTTCGTGTGCAGGAGCAGAGAACGAAGGATGACATGGCAACTTAAAAAAAATGAGAATGGGAAAATTTAGAAAAACTTGTAGGATTACTCTAATTTTTGTAGGGTTTTTTGTTTTAGAGAATGACTAAATCATGGTTTTGAAATCTAATTTTACATAATCTTTTGGAGTTGTGTTTACTTGAAGACAACAGTGACATATATCTTAGCCTATTGAGTAGAGTGTATTACATAGGCTAATATGTATATTTTTGAAATTATTATTCCCTCTGCTTCTATCTAGGCAATACCTGGGGTACCCAAGATTAAGGACAACTATAACCCATCAACATGGATGCTAGAAGTTACGTCAACATCTTCGGAAGCTCATCTAGGAGTCGATTTTGCACAAGTTTACAGGGACTCATCAATGTACAAGTAAGCTTTGAAAAAACTTCACAGTTAGTTATAAGTATAAACCATGTGTGTGTGTGTCACTAACAAACATTTTAATACCATCATTACAAAATACAATATGCAAAACAAGTTTAGAGAGGCATTGTGCATCAATAGTACTTTTGAAAAATAAATTTCATGGATCACAAAAGCAATTTGATTAGGAGGAAACTACTTTTGCATGAGTCCTCTCTTATTCATTATGAAATAAATTTTGCATCGGATCTATGCTCATAATAAGCTATTGGGATTGTAGGGATAAAGATGAACTTGTAAGACGCTTGAGCATACCACCTTTGGGTACAAGCAACCTCCATTTCCCAACACGGTATCCACAAAAGTTTTGGGAGCAGTTCAAAGCTTGCATTTGGAAGCAATGCTTATCATATTGGAGAACCCCTTCCTACAACTTGGTGCGGATTGTGTTCATAACATTTGCATGCATTGCTTTTGGGGCAGTATACTGGCAGCAAGGCAACATAAACCGCATGTACGTAAATCCTCACTTTGAGCAATATTATGTCACCCCATATCTCTTAGTCAGATTTTTCTGAATTTATGTGTTGTTTTGTCAATAATACTTTTTGTGGGTAGAAATGACCAGCAAGGTCTTTTCAATATATTGGGATGCATGTATAGCATCGCTATATTTGCTGGCATCAACAATTGTCAATCGGTGATGTCATTCGTCTCCATTGAGAGAAATGTCATGTATAGAGAAAGGTTTGCAGGAATGTACTCTCCATGGGCTTATTCCTTTGCTCAGGTAAATATAGACTCAGTGCAAACTACTTACATAAGGAGGCTTATAAATTAGGTAGTTTTGGATCTTGTAGCAATAATTTTTAGATATGGAGTTAGTATTAATTAATATTTGTAGACTAACTTTATTTTATATTTTTTTTCAAGTAGGTCGCTATGGAGATACCTTATGTGTTTGTGCAAATAGTGTTGTTGATGTTGATAACTTACCCAATGATAGGATATGCTTGGGAAGCTGCAAAGTTCTTCTGGTTACTGTATACCATGTTCTGTACACTGCTCTACTTCCTATATCTTGGAATGATGACGGTGTCACTCACCCCAAACATCCAAGTGGCATCCATATTAACATCTCTGTTCTACACCATACAAAACCTTATGTCTGGCTACATTGTGCCCGGTCCAGTAAGTCCTTTCGCCCACTTACTAGCATAGTTTGATCTATTCCGTTTGTCGATGTTTATGAGTTTCTTTATTCAATGTATCATTGAGTTTGTCTCCAAGGGCAACATGTTAGTGAAACAAAGGAGTTACAAAAAATTTCATTTTCTACTGCACAAAATGTCTTGGTTTCATGTCACCTTCAGTCAAGGATTTAGTAATGCTACATATATGCATTAGTTAAGAAAAAAAGACTAATCTTAGATGAATAAAATACCGAAGGAATGTATTTTATTATGTATATATACTAGTAAGGTTGCATTATTGATGGCCATAATTTAGCTTTCTAGTGCATTTACTGCAGCAAATACCAAAATGGTGGCTATGGTTGTACTACACATCACCCATGTCATGGACACTCAATGTATTCTTCACCACCCAGTTTGGGTACGAGGATCAGAAGAAGATTGAGGTATTCGGGGAGACCAAATCTGTCGCAGCATTTATCAGAGACTACTTTGGTTTCCGACGTGAATTGTTACCTCTCGCGGCTGTAGTTCTGGTGGCCTTCCCTATCTTCTTTGCCACTCTATTTGGTTACAGTATTTCAAAGTTAAACTTCCAAAGGAGATAAATCAATAATCAAAAGCAAAATTTGCACAGTGTACCATAAAGATCAGTCTTGTGCACATTAATTAGATATGTGCTACACTGCTGATTATTAGTTTGTGTTTTGGAACAAGAAATTGAGTAGCATGCAACCCATCTAGAATGGAATGTATTATGTGGCACACCTAAAGCACAATAATTGTTCAAAATCCATCTAGAATGGAGTACATATGTTTGTTTCTACAGATGTGCTAGAGAGGAGTACTATTTTTCATAGAAAGCTGAATGGACTTAACTTGTGAACTATAATTTAGGAGGCAATACCTCAAATAAACTTGGACCATTGTTTTTTTTGGAATTTTTAAATTAATGAATTAAGCAAAGAAAAGAAGAAAAGATCTTATATCCACAAATCTCGGAAGACACGTGAACGCATGGGCCTTCCTTGTTTGTTCATATATTTGTCTTTGATCACAATATAAAAAGGTTACACAGTAAATCAAGGCATCATACATACCTCCATGTAAGGCATCATACATACCTTTGTGTATATTTGTCTTCCATGTCCCCTTTGGTTTCCACTCATGCCTTTTGTTAGAAAAAAAATTCTATGCATACATGATGCACTCAGCTTTCGTGCATACGTGCTCCCATCGACTGCCACGTGTGTTCACCGAAAGAAAATCGATGTCTGTCCCTCTGTCCTCATTCGTGCTTCGGCCCATTCGTCTCCCATGTGCTTCGGCCTACTCGGCTCTCAGGCGGCCAGCCTGCCATCGGATGCACACAACGCCAACGCGGCAACCATCGCATGACCTCATGTTGCATACTGTATGCATGTGATTTTGTTTTCTCTAGGTAACCAGTCAGAGAGCCAACACAACCTTGTCCCTCCAGGCCCATATATGGCAGTGAGTCCTGATGACATGATGCAAGATGAGTTATAAATATTGTATTTTGGACATCGACCAAAAGCCTATTCTCTGGTAGTGGGAGCCACCGGCAGACCTGCAGAGGAGGGAAGCTTCACGCACGCACCTCTCAGGGTTAAGTGTGGCGTACATACCTCTGGAGGACTCGGGATTGTACTCTCACGCTGACACCGAAGCGGGTGACTCGAAACGCGGCGTTCAGCGAATGCGTAGCGGCTAACGACCATAGCTAGCTAAACAATTAGCCACCTTATTACATCTTTGGTTATAGAAATAGACATTACAATAAGGCCTCGTTTGGATTCCTGGAATTGAATTCATTTTAATAATCATAATTTAGAGACATATTAATTACGCTAATATAATTGTATATGGATTATAATTGCATATTATTGTTCACTATACGAGAGACATACTTATTTGTTGTATTTCTATCGTAGAAGAGGAATGTCGGGTACAAAGGTAACGGGTACCCTAAACGTATGATAATCTAAAGCTCAACATAGCAACCATTTTTAAGGCAGGATCCGATCAGCCGTTCAAGTCAATGGAGGAAGACCCATCACACAAAGGCCTCCCTCACCGGCAACAGTGACCAGTCATGGGCCAGCCCATTACTGGAAAAATAGTAGGAGGGATCCCCCTCCGTCTCTACCTCGACTAACGGACAGGGGTCGAACGAACGACCCCCCCGCCTCTACCTCGACTGATGGACAGGGGTCGAACAAACGACCCCTCCGCCTCTACCTCGACTGACGGACAGGGGTCGAACGAACGACCCGTCCGTCTCTACCTCGACTGACGGACAGGGGTCAAACGAACGACCCCTCCGCCTCGACCTCAACCGACGGACGGGGGTCGAGGGAACGACCCCCCCAACCTCGACCCCCCGTGACGGACGGGGGGTCGATCGAACGACCCCTGAGAAAGAAGCTCGATCGACTTACCTGCTCTCGGTATGGGGTAAAGGGGATCCAATGCGCCTACCTGCCCTCGCCTAACGCCATGGGCGCCCACTACCACAGTCAAATCCATCAACTCGCCGCCCATGCCCGGGACCTCCGTCAACCGTGCGGCCGCTGTAGCCACATCGCAGGTACGGAATCCAGAGGCACCCCCTTGAGCCATGAACAGGACGGCCCTCGACTGTGTCTTTAGGGATACGACAGGGTCACGCTGGCCTCGACCCCCCTCGACCAGGGGGCTCGACCATCGGCTCCAACCACTCCGGCATGGCTCCCGTCCAGTCCATCCCGCGGCAACTGTGGGACTCGTACCCATCTACAGAAGGCCAACCGTACTGCGCCATGTTGTACGACGGTGTCCAGTCTGCTATCACCATGCCCTGAAACACCGGAAGTACAGAAGGAACATGCCGCTACAGCGATCGACGTCTCGTCGCAGGCATGGCGCACGGACATGTCTCCCATTCCGATACGTACTAGGTTCCTATACCCTAAGCCTCCCCTTGGCCTATAAAAGGGGACGCTGGGAGGACACAGCGAGAGAGGTCACAGAGAGACACAGAACTCCACCTCCAAGCCGAGCGGAGGGTCAGATCATCGGACATCCGCCCACACTCGCAACACCACTCCTTACCCGCTTGATCAACATCTCAAGCAATCCACCAACCGACCACCTAGGGTAGCCCTACTAGTCCTAGGCCTCAGCTCATCCTGAGCACCCCCGTGTAAACCAGCTTGTACCCCCCCCTGTACGAGCACTTCGGTGCAAGATAATACAATCCATCCTCCCCCGCTGGATGTAGGACCTTCTTTGCCCGAACCAGGATAAATATTTGTTCTTCTTGCATCACATCTGGGAGAAGGAGCACGCAATATACAAATTTACTAGTTGGTGGTCTTGACCCCCTAGGTCATAACACCGACAAGGAAGTTTGAACAACATGTTACAAGTTGCAAATAGAAATATTGAAATGGTGATCTATAGAATCAATTTCCATCTCTCACCCTATGAATTTGAGATAGACTTAAATGTGAACATTAGAAAGTGGTGGAATGTCAAATTCCAAGCCAAATAGCTTAATTTATTAAAGTAGATTCCAATTCCTCCAAATGAAGGGATCCAAACAACCCCTAAGAAATTTTGAAGCACATTAAATCACGAGTTTGATGTACAAGGCATCCTATGGCACTTCGATCAATTTCGCTCCCTTTTAGAGTATCATCCATCACAGTGTTATCCATCTCCAAGATAATACATGTCATGCCCATCTATGCAGCATATAGAATGCTTTTGTTCATCATTGTTGCCTCAACATGAAGAACAGATGTTGCATATTTGATAATTCCAGCTCCTGAAGCTAACACCTCGCCATGCTTATCTCTGATGATGAAGCCCCAGCCATCTTTTCTTGTCTTTTGGTCATAGACACCATCAGTATTAATCGTGTAGATATCCTCCGGTGGTGGTTTCCATTTACTATTATTAGTTACAACCTCTTTCATTCCAATCGCATTAAGCTTCTCAAACTCTAGTTGAATTGTTGCACTCAACATTCTTCTTCCCTCATTAGTCTTGTTCCTTGTTGACCAGCATCTCCAAAGAAAAATTATAATCTTAATCTGAGTATTTTTATCCAACATCCAAATCATACTACAACTCTCCCATGAATAATTGCATCTAGTTAAATCATTTCTAATGTGTTTCAAATTCATTAGGTGCCAACACATCCTTTCAAACTTGCATTTGAAAAAGAGATGGCCATTGTCTTCATCAAACCTTTTGCAAATGAGACATCTTGTATCTATGTCAATACCATGCATTACCAGGTTTCTTCTTGTTGGCAAACTGTTATGAGCAAAACGCCACATGAATATTTTCAGTTTGTTGAGAACTTTGAGCTGACATATTTTATACCACACAAATTGACATTTGTTATCATTTTCACTCCTTGCAACTGCAACCTTATAGACCGATTTTACTAAAAACAAACTTTTTTGTCAAAATACCATGTAGGCCAATCCTCCATATTATTTGCAATTGGGATTCTTATAATCTCATTGGCATCCTCTGGCCAAAATATTTCAGCAATAAGTTATTCATCCCACTCACATGTTACAGGATTAATAAGCTCACTCACTTTAGACATGATGTTCGCTCCTTGAGGCGTTGCTGGCTTTCTTGTCAGACCTTTGGGGGGCCATGGGTCCTCCCAAATGTTAACATTTTTACCATTACCAATTCTCCATATGAGACCTTTCAGTAGCTCTAGCTCCACCTCTTTCAAAATACTTCTCCATGTATATGAACTACCATATGGATAATTACAATGGAGAATATTTGAATGTAAGAAATATTCTGCCTTTAAAATCTAACCACAAAGAGAATCATGATTAGTAAGTAATCTTCATGTTTGTCGACTCAGCATAGCCATATTAAATAGGTGTAAGTCACGGAAGCCAAGTCCTCCCTTCTTTTTTGATCTTAAAAGTTTTTCCCAACTCAGTCAATGTATCTTATTTGTTTTGTCCTGGTGACTCTACCAATATCTTCCAATAATCACGCTCAACTCATCACAAAATCCCTTTGTGAGATCAAAATAGGGCATGCCATATGTTCGGATGGATTGTGTTATAGCCTTTATAATAATTTCTTTTCCAACCTTCCTTCAATAAAAGTTTCTCCTGCCATCCTAGAATTCTGGTCCAGATATTTTCCTTAATGTATTCAAAGGTTCTCTCTCTTGATTTACCAACAAACACCAATAGCCCCAGATAAGGTTCACGTCTTGTTTCTGCCACAATAGAAAGTATAGATTTCATTTGATCTCTATCTTGTTGATTGATATTCGGGCTAAACATAATTGATGATTTATCTTTATTAATCACTTGCCCGAGGTCTTTTCATAAATTTCCAGGATATGACCTAGTTCTTGTGCATCACTTGTCTGTGCTCTCATCAGTATCAATGAGTCATCAACAAAGAATAGATGGTTGACTCTTGATGCCTCGTCTCGACAAATTTTGATGCCCTCCATCTAGGTTCCATTTTTATGTTGCCTTCTTCTATCTATCTAGGGCTAGGACGGATGCACAATATTGGTCCAACAGTACTCCAGTTCGGTTTTCTTCCAGAAGCAGTGCTCACGTCGTGCTTCCCTCCCAAATTCAATGCTGGTCCGGGCCTCCAGAGCCCGTCCTACTTTCACCTTCTACCTGGGCTTAGCGGACTCAGTATGCAGCCCAACAGACCCAATAGTAGTCCAACCATTCGCAGTAGGGTGAGGCTGCCCGGGTTCGCACGAGCAATGTGACGAGGATGATCGAGAGCATGAAGATGGAACAATCGACGGAGCTGCTAGTTCAGTCCGCCTCACAAATAGTGCTATAATATGGTTTTGGTGTAATAATTTTTTGCGAACTCGTGACGATCAAGGACATACAATACATTTGGGCGGGCCCGTTTTGGAAGAAGTGGATGCAAGTGACACCTGAAGCTGCCACAATAACGATCCATTTTAGTATTAAAAATTAGCGGCTAAAATTAGTAGTAGTGGATGCAATAGACCTCCTAGTAAAATTGTGAATTATTAGCTAACAAAGGGTTACTCCGTAGTTCCGTGCTCAAGTTTGAAATTACTAATATGTTCTACTAGTTCATATACCACCTTCAACTCACTATCCAACCACCTATCAGCAGGTGGATCCAAACAAACCTCCTGCTAAAGTTTAGCATTAATTAGTTATTAGTTAGATAATTTTTAGTGCTAATGATGAATGCAGCAAAGCCCTAATTAATGTTCCTAGTTCTTGGCTGATATGCTCCTTTTCTAACTCTGGCTAGGCCAAGTAACATGTGAGTGTGACCTAAAGGGGGAAGAAAAAAAGAAACTCTATCCAAGTGATTGTATCTGTGTTTCCTTTTGAGAATGCAGAATTATATTAACAGTCTAGTATGGTGACGTGCGAAGAGCAGGTGCATGAGTGGAATACTATCGACACTAGAAGAGAATGTTCTGATCCCCGTGGTGGTGGAGCAATTCAAATCTTGAGAGCAGTGGTCGTCGTCCCTGAGAGTGACAGGTATCCTACTAGTACTAGCTTAGATTTAGATCCTACTAGTTGATGGTTAACAGTTAGCTTGGATCCTATAGTTACACGTACGGAGTATTATATACAGTTAGCTAGGTCATAAAACTATAATTATGACTAGCCGTAACTACTTTACAATACAAATCTATTATAAACCTAATTAATTCATGATTAACTCATATAATTTACCGTAGCACTACGTTATTAAATCATAGACTAATTAGATTCTCGCAAATTCATGTCAATCTGTACAATTAATATTTTATAATTAATGTATGTTTAATAGTCTAAATTTATGTTTAAATATTTGATGTGACCGAGACTATAATTTAGGAGCCATATTCGATTTCATCTAGAAGAGCCAAGAGAGCAATCAATCTGGTCAAGT
This sequence comes from Microstegium vimineum, assembly GCA_022036555.1. Classification (NCBI taxonomy): domain Eukaryota; kingdom Viridiplantae; phylum Streptophyta; class Magnoliopsida; order Poales; family Poaceae; genus Microstegium; species Microstegium vimineum. The sequence goes on from CM039130.1 coordinate 35,468,216, forward strand.
AGAACGGAAAACCCATGGCACCTACGTTAGTTTTTTTCTTTTTCTTTTTTTTTTTGGAGAAAAAGTAGCAGGCCTGGACCGCTGACTGCACGAATATGCAAAGTTGCATTCCTATGGAGGGGAAAAACGCTTTCTCATTTGGCAGGTCGTAAACATAAACAATGTTCTGGAAAGGAGAACAAGTTTTAACAATTGGGAGAAAAGCGACAGGGAAAGGAAAGGAAATTTCTATACAGATAGACGCCCAGCTCCCAACATTAACAGACTGTCCACGTCACTCCTTTTTTAAATGCCGTTGGATCTTGCTTTTGACGGCCAATCTTTCTCAGAGCGGATTTTTTACTGAATCCTAATCTTGTGCCTGTGGCCGGATTTTTAACCGCTTCGTCGCGGCGCAGTGAAAATCAGCTCCGTAACCTTCCCGTTCCCGTACCTTCGCAACTCCTTTTATGCGTGTCGTATATACGCCGCCCTCTAGTCCCTCCGCCCTCCATTCTCGCCTACGCATTTGCCCGCTGCCAGCCGCTCGCCTCGTAGCCGTCGCGACGCACGCCTCGCCTCCTCTTCCTTTCCTTTCTTCCCTCTCCGTTGCTTTCTTGCCGGCTCTGCTGCTCGTGCTCCTCTGCTAGCTGCGTGTTTAGCCAGCCTGCCTCTACCTGCGATGGGCTAGGGTTTCGGCGTCGGCGGCGGCCGTGGCCTCACGCTTCATCAGATCCTTGCCCTGTGAGTGCTCCTTACTGTGTTGCCGCCTCTCAATCCCGCTCCTACGTTTTGGGTCTGCAAATTTTTCGTCTTTGCTTCCGCGATTTCGTGCGATTATTTTCCCCGGCGGGGATTTTTGCGGTTTGCCTCCGCGATTTGTTGCGTTGGAATTTTGCTTTGGGGATTCCGTTTATCTTGGGGGATTTTCGCGAGCTTTGCGTCTGCTATGACGCGCTTGCGACTGTTGTTCAGCTGGGTTTGGACGCGGTTCGTTGGGGATTTTTGCGACCTTTGCGTGTGCGGCGATGCGGCTGCACCTCTTGTTCAGCTGAGTTCGGACGCGGTTAGTTTTGGCCATCGATTTCTTCGTCTTTCAAATTTCAACGCTATAATTTCTTTGTTCATTTTAACGCTCTCTGCTCGTCGTCGTTGCCTGCTCTTTGTTCGTGCCCGTGTATTGTCCAACTGCTTATATTGTTTCCGGTTATATGTTTTTATGCGGTGCTCACGAGATCCATGCTTTATTTCTGCTCTTTGTCAGGTGGATTCCTTTCAAGAGACCCGTAGCTACTTTGTCACGCGTCAGGTGCATTTAGATGCTGCATTTTGCCTTATTCCCCAGAGGACAGATATCCTATGGCCCACTAGCGGAGCTACATGGGGGCCATACTGGGCCATGGCCCCCCCTTGCCTACGTCATTTCTTGAAGCCCTGTCGGCTGCATGCACTACTCCTATGGTGGCTTGCTACACACATTCCATTGTCATCTCTCAAAGACAGCCCCCTCGCTCTGTTAGCTAGCCGCCAAAGGCCAGGGTCAGCCATGCATGCCCCTACTACATAGCAATCGTGTACCATTCCCTTCATCCAAAAAATAAAAAAACAATTGTGTAGTCATGCTCCCACCGCTCGGCTCAGCTGTTACCCCATTTTGCATGCTTTCTTTGCTTCGTTGATATGTGTTATTAGTATCAGTGACATGTGGGGTCCAGGAGGGACAGGCTGGCGATGGCCTTGGCCGGCTACAAAAGGGATCTATGGATTCGAAGAGAAGGCATCGAAGGAATTATCGAGAAACAGATTACCTTTCCCTATAGTTACTGTTCTTCTTCTTCCTTGCATATCCTTTGTACCCGGCTCCCTTCCTCTCTGATCTCCCTTCCCTTGAGATCATGTATTCCGGTTACTTGAATCAAGCTATCAGTTAGTGGATCCAATTGGGTTGCTAACATGTATTGTCTTGAGACTTCTTGATTTTTCTGTGTCTTTTCCTTTCTGAGTTTTCAATTGATAAAATGTACATAGTATATTGTGAAGGGAGTGGTTAATTGAGTAATATTTTTGGTGTGTCAATCGAGATCTTATGTTGCATTCTCGAGATTTTTTTTATACTCAACAATTTTGTTGTCCAATGTATTGTATACCATGGTTAAATTATAAGTACGAATATTATTTTTTCACCACTTATGTACATATAGGTTCAATTACAAATTGGCCCCCCTATGTTTCATTCCTGGCTCCGCCACTGCTATGGCCTATGCTTATGTACTGCTTGTTGCAGGGTTTCGGCGGCTTAGTTTGTACGAGCTTAACACGACAGCGACGGCAACGCTTCTTCCTTCCGATTAGGTAAATATACATGCCCAGACCTCTACTTACAAGTACGTGTTCTGCTCCTATGCTTCAGCAAGCAAATATTAATAAAGGAGTTTGTTTCCACACACTGCTTTCATAGTATATTAGTAACGAACCTATCCCCTTTGGGGTGTTGCGTTCTGCCCTGTTCTCAGTACAGCGACATATTAGCCTACAACTTATGTATAACTTCTTGCAGATCTTTTACACCTTCGTCTCTAGATCTTAGGTAAATAAACATCATCGACGGTCCTGCTGCGTTTTTCAGCTTAGGTAAATAAACATGTCTATATCTTTAGTTCTCAAGATTTGGTATGTTCCTATGATTCACCAAACTAATGTTGCTGTCTTTTTTTCGTTTTACTTCTGTTTGTAAGCAAAAAAAAATGTTTCCTTTTTTTTACTTGCCTTCTATTATAAATGTTGTGTTTCTTATAGTATTTCTATTGGTCAAATGTATTCCTACGGGCATTTGGATCTGTTTGCTGATATATATATATATATACATATACATACACTCTTTGACCAACGGAACCCCACGGTGTTGCTTTCCTGTTGTTCTTCAGCGATTCAGCCGTATGGAGGTTTGTTTCTTTAGATCTGTCCATCGTTTAGCCTTCGCCCTTACATGTGTCAGTGATTTATCTTGTTCTTTAGGTGCAGGATCGTCCAACTTACCGACGTGCTGCGGTCGTCTCTGAGGTGCTTTTTCCCTGCTTTAGCTTTACCGGCAGTTGTGGTTGGTGTTTTGGTCATCCTAATCAGCTTCCTTTGTTTGGTAGTCTAATCAGGCTGTTGTTCCCTGCATTGTTCGTGTGCAAGATAGTTGCTGGCGTCAAAGACAAATTGGTGAGGTCAAGCTGATAGGATCCGTTGTTTTCATGTCACCTACTATTTGTGCTAAAAAAAGAGGCTTGTTTTAACAGTCCGCCTTTGTTGCGTTCCACTGAACTAAACCCAATATTTGTGTTCAAAAAATCAATATAATGATGTGTTCTGTTTTAACAGTCCGTCTTTGCTGTGTTTCAGTCAACCAAAAAAAGAATTTTTGGTTCACCTGTTGTGTTTTTCCTTTTCTCATGCTCTTTGGTGCTTGTTTTTTTTTGGGCTGCTGTTTATATTTACCTGTTTAGAGGTCATATATGTCTAGATGATGCTGCCTGTATTCATATTCACATATCTATGCATGTTGTACCGTGGTCTTGGTTTTTTTCCCCTGCTGTTTATATTTACCTGTTCACAGATCATAGGTGTCTAGATGATGTTGCTTGTATTCATATTCACATATCTATGCATGTTTTAGTGTGGACTGGGTTATTTTTTTATGTTGTTTATATTTAGCTGTTCAGAGGTCATGGATGCCTAGATGATGCTGCATGTTTTAGTGTGGCCTATAGAGTTGATTCCATGATTTCCCTACGCTTGCTTACTTAAATTATGAACGTATGTTGGGTTCTTCACAGTTACAGTGTATATTCAGACTCTTTCTTTATGTTCTAACCTTGCCATATTTTCCTCGGTCCCTTCGAAAACAAATGTTTTTTTATTTCTTTTAGGTTCAGCTATAAACGAAGTTGTAGTCCCAGTTTTTGTTAGCTACATTCAGAGGTTGGGATTTTGTTGTTTATATTCACAGATATTGAAACGCTACCTAGGAGAATTGATGTGCCTACGGACGATTATTCTTTCTTTTGTTTGTGTTGTTCATATGTACGCGTTTATAGTCTCTCTTTAGTTTTGTACTGTTAATGCTTACATATTTATACATGGTTTCATGTGGTTTATAGAGTTAGTTAGGGAGTTTCCTTATAGAAGATGTGCTTCGCTGTTTACAGCTACAGGGAAAACCAACAAAGAAAAAAAAACTTACCGCGGTTTACAGTTACAGGGAAAACCAAAAAATCAAACAGCTCAAACTTGCCACAATTATTTTAATTCAGACTTTTATTCTCACATTCTTTCTGAGGGGTTTGCGACAACGTGTACTTCGTTTTTTATAGTTACAGGCAAAACCAGCAAAGCAAACAGCATGAACAGTCGCTCCGTTGATCGGAGAATTTAAGTGCTTAAAACCTTACAATCAGAAAGTGTGGTTTGTTGCTTAGAGTGTAAGGGTCTCTAGACAAGATTATAGAGTTAGTTACGCGGTTCTCTTAGCCTTGGTTACTTACATTTAGAAATTATGTTGTGTTGTTTACAATTACAGGGTAAACTAAGAAATCAAACGATCCATGCTCTCTTTCTTTGCGCTGTGATGTGGGCCTGTTTTCGTAATGCCACCTGACCAAAACGAATGCATCCGGATCTCTGTCAAGTTCAGCTGTAAAAGACACTGTAGTCTCAGTGGTAGTTGCTTAGGTTCAGAGGCTGTGTTTTGGTTGGGTATATTATGTTTTAGTAATGCCACCTACCAAAAATAATGCATTCGGAACTCAGTTTTAGTTCTTTAGATTCAGAGGCTGGGTTTTGGTTGTCTATATTCAGAGAGACTGAAATAGTGGCCCTGAAAAATAATGTCCTTACATGGTTACCTGTGGTTTATAGAGTTTGTTACACATTTTGTCCAGCCTTGCTTACTCACAGTCAGCAGTTGTGTTTGGTTGCTTACAGTTATGGAGTAAATCAACAAATCAAACAGCCGAGACAGTTGTTTGGACAATTTAGGTGCTTCAGACCAGTTATTCTCTTTCTTTCTTTGCGTTGCGATCTTGCCTATTTACATTCACAGAGTTTGGCTGGTTGTTTACAGTCCAAGGGCAAACCAAAAACTTAAATGCTCTAAACAGTCGGTACAACAATCTAAGGGCTGAACAATTTTTTTTCTCTTTGTGTTTATTTGGTTCGTCCTTATATGGTCAGAAATATTTGCATGATACTGATGCATATTTGGTCGTCCTTTGTACAGTCGCTCAGATTATTGATACGATCAGAACGAATTATTTTGTCTTTTATTTTCTGCTGCTCACATTTACATACTGATGTATGCTCACATGATAGTGTTATTTACAACTCTTGTCTAGCTGCTTTCGGTTGCCTCTGTGGTCCTCAATTTCGCTGCTATCATAAGCAGAGTATTTCAGCTTCGGTGTTGTCTCGGTCAGGTGAAGCTATTCTGTTGCATTTACGTCTATATCAAAGATTGTTTTCTATGTTCCTTTGCACTGCCAGTCTTAATCGAACTACACATCGCCTAATCTTTATCCACTGTTCTTTGGTGTTACAGGCCCTCAATGCTTTTGAACTTACGCACCATTAGAAGCAGCATAATTGATCTGTGGTTTCCCATCACTAAGGTAACAAAATTTCCTTGCATTTTTTCTTATACTTATGAACTCTGTTTCGGTGCTCTTCGTAATTGCCACTGTCTTTTTTTTTTACCTCCCCTTTTGAAATGAAGGGGACAAAACTGGTTTTGTTTGTTTCAAAAAAAAAAAACATTGGTTCATACTGTTTGATAATGGGAAAAAAAACTTATCTGGTGCTACTATAATACTCCGGTTTCTAGCCTGCTCCACCTGTTGCTTATCACTGTTTTGGAAAACCCCATTTACTAATTGCTAATGTTTCTTTCCTTAGGCCAGTACAACCAGGTTCAACGTTTTCGAACAAACAAGAGAGCAGACTACTAAGCATACAAGGCTATCCCTTGAAGAACCATCAGAACAACCTATAGACTTCTCCCTACATCAGCTAGACAACACCTATGTGATAACAGACGCCATATAATGCATGCCACACTCAGTGCTTTGTAAATAAATCTATGGACTAACGCCAAGTTTAACGATGGTACCACTTATAGTTGCAATAATATTGTACATATTAAACATATAAGATGGTAGGCCTTAGATAATCAGGTGAGTCAAGAAGCTGATGTAATCAAGAAGATGGCGATCTCCTTGCACAGGCAACACATGCAGTGACAGAATCATGACGCTGAGCACCTGGTGTCTTACTCTGGAGAAGGACCTTAGCAGTGCCTTCGAGATGTCATAGACTCGTCTTGTCTTCGAGTCATTTTGTTTTTGTCTTGCTGTTATCTGGTTAGACTATGCATGTAATGTGGTTTGGTATGTCTTGTTCCATGTGATCTCTGAATGATCATGAGCTTGTTCGGCTGAGCTAGTTTAGGCTTATCTGGACCTACTACTACAGTATCAAAACTAGCCCTCTCCAGCCACAGCCGGCCGCCATCAGCCACCAATTTGAATTGAACCAGCTCCATTCAGGTCAACCAAACAGCTGAACGGCTGGACCTGGGATTCCGAACGGCTGGACTGATCAGCCCAGCAAGAATCAGACCAGCCAGCCGAAAATAGCCCAGCCAGGCTCTCTTTCACTCTCATCCCAGTTTAAATATGAACTCTTAGTAGCTACCTCACTTTCAGTTACCTATTTCTTGTTTATATATATTTTGCTTGTGCAGTTTCTCCCCATGTTGCTAATTCTGATGCCTTCTTCCCCCCTAACACATCTGTCTTTCAGGCGACATATGCCTGTTTGCCAACCACTGGTTCACTAGTGTATGTAAATCCGGGCGTCAAACTCCCACCAATGCAGCAGCCTAAAAACAAAACTATCGCCGGGCCCACTGACAGACAGTCAGGATAGGCCGACGCCGTTCCGTTGGCATTGACCGGCGGCGACCCAACCAACCAATTCTGAAACTGGCGGGCAGGCATGTCTGTCCTGTCCGCCGCCGTCCAAAAAGTCCAAACCAAGCGTCCAAGCCGCGGGCGCGTGTCACCATCCACCGTTTCATTGTCGTTGCTAAAATTATTTATTATAGTGTTTATTATTTGCACCCATGGGTTTGGATTTGGAAACCACCACGCCCAACCTATAATAATAATTGCGCGAGATTTTGCCGTGAGACCACTTCAGACCGACGTGTGCGTGATTAACAGCAGCGCACACGCACTCACCATCCGCATCTCGCATCCACCGCCGAGCTTTGCTTTCCTCTCTTTTCGTTTCTTTTTTTCTTGGAGAGGAGGAAGAAGAGAAGGGGGCAGGACAAAAAGGGAGCCGCGTCGCAGCTCGCTCCGCGCAATCCATCGCCCCCGCCGGCCTCTCCCTCCCTCTTCTCCCCGCATCCGAAGCGCGACCTCGAGGACGATGCATTCCACGAACCTACTGCTGGAGGAGCCGATCCGGATGGCCTCCATCCTGGAGCCATCCAAGACCGTAAGCCTCCCTCCCTCCCTACTTTCTTCGGATTTCTTCAATTCACTCTCGGATTCTAGTCTGACTCCCGATCCCGTCGCAGAGCTTCTTCCCGGCCATGACCAAGATCGTCGGCACGCTGGGGCCCAAGTCGCGCTCCGTCGACACCATCTCCTCCTGCCTCAAGGCCGGCATGTCCGGTAATTCCCCCTCTGCCGCTCCTCCGTCTACCTCCTATTACACCACAATTTCTCTTCCTTGTGTTACATACATACAATTTAATTTCTCACTCTTTTCTGCCCTCCCTAGCTAGCTCAGATTACACAACGATTTCTTTTTCTTTTCTTATTTATATAAAATAATAATAAACTTATATGTATGTAATTCCGGCGCGCTGGCAGTCGCGCGGTTCGATTTCTCGTGGGGAGACGCCGCCTACCACCAGGAGACGCTAGAGAACCTCAAGCTCGCCATCAAGTCCACCAAGAAGCTCTGCGCTGTAAGTGACGCCCCATCTTCACTGCCATGATGCGGTTCCTCTCGTGGCACGACCTGACGGCAATATCACACTTTTGCTTGCTTGCTTGGATGCTTGCAGGTTATGCTTGACACGGTTGGACCCGAGCTCCAGGTGGTCAACAAGAATGAGACCCCCATCTCCCTTGAGGAGAACGGGACTGTTGTCCTCACGCCGCATGAGGGCCAAGAAGCCTCATCCACCTTGCTGCCCATCAACTTCGATGGACTCGCCAAGGTTAGCACGCTCATGGCCGTGCTGTTCTCGTCAGATCTCATATCCAGCTCTGTATTTAGTTAATTATTACTTCTAGTTCTAGGCAATTAGCTGGCAGATCAATCTATGGCTAGCTATTATAGCAGATCAACTTTCTAGTTTATTGTTTCCACATGTCAGCGCTGAAAAAAAAAAGCTCACTTTGGTCCTTGCAGGCTGTGACACCAGGTGCGACAATATTTGTTGGCCAATACTTGTTCACTGGTAGTGAGACTACTTCAGTTTGGTTGGAGGTAAAAGCATTGGGAATCCTGTACTAATATTACAGCTATACATTTTGTATGTTCCATATGTCTGTCTGCATTTTCAGATAACAATTCACCCATTTGCCTCTATAGGTTTCTGAAGTTAAAGGAAATGATGTGGTTTGTATAATCAAGAACACAGCTACGTTGGCTGGCTCACTCTTCACACTGCATTGTTCCCAGATTCATATTGACTTGCCCACGCTGTCTGATGAGGATAAGGATGTAAGCAGCAACTCTCGAAAGTGTGATTTTGTGTATCCTTGTGTAACTGTTGCTTTCAGTTTGATTTATCCCCTTCCTTTCAGAATTTCACCTTTAAGAACATGGAAATTTTGGGTCCGAACTATATTTGCTGTAAAGTTCCAGCCCTGTCCTTGGGCCCACCCTAAGATTTAATTGTATGAACTGATTTTCAGGTTATCAGAAAATGGGGTGCTCCAAATAAGATTGACTTCCTCTCTTTGTCTTACACAAGACATGCAGAAGATGTGCGGCAGGTAAGCAACTAATGACATTATCGATGCATTTTGAGTTATTTCGTTTGTCCTCTATAATTCTTGTGCGTCTAAGCAATAGAAATATTTTTTCAATGAGAAGGTTTCGTAGCTATATTTGAATACGGTGTATCCACTTTGTTTGAGAAGGATGGCTCTAACAGTGCTAGTATTTTTTCCCCTGCAACACAGGCACGTGAGTTCCTCTCGAAATTGGGTGATCTCAGCCAAACTCAGATTTTTGCCAAAATTGAGAATGTTGAGGTATTTCAAGAATCAAGATGATCTCTCTTTTTTCATTATTAGCTTATGTATATCTCTTGTCTTACATCTACCCATTTGTTGCTTTGCAGGGCTTGAACCATTTTGATGAAATACTGGCAGAGGCAGATGGTATCATTCTGTCAAGAGGAAACCTAGGAATTGACCTTCCACCTGAGAAGGTTAGCTTTCTCAACTAACATTTCATCAGTTCAGAAGACCTCAAATTTCAGACTCGACCCGGGGGGGGGGGGGGGGGGGGGGGGGGGGGGGGGGGTAAGACAACCCCCGGGCATTGCATTAAAAAGAAGACCTTCTCACACAGGTCGAGAAAACCCCCGAACCCCTTCTTCACCCATACACAGCGTCACCGTAGCCCATGTGAGACGACCACAACTGGGGACCTTAGACCTATGCTTTGGCCATGGGACAGACGAGGCGATTTTTTTAACCCCAGCCTGAAATTCGCTCCAACACGGAGTCGAACCCAGGACCTGAGGAGTGCCGCTGGGTTCCTCTAACCAACTAGACTACGTGCTAGTACCAAAACCTAAGCTGTTAAAGGAAATAAAGACAGTATACATCAACTTTTAGTAACATAACCTTAAACATTTTATTTCATAATAAAATAATACCTTTCTTTTGTTTTAAGATGCGACAATTGTCCTTGTTTTATACCAGTTCATTTAACCTTTGATCTTTACCTCTCTGGGTTCTCCATATTGTAGGTCTTTTTGTTTCAAAAGTCTGCGCTTCACAAGTGCAACATGGCTGGAAAGCCTGCTGTTGTTACTCGTGTTGTGGACAGCATGACTGACAACCTCAGGCCTACTCGTGCGGAGGCAACTGATGTGGCAAATGCAGTTCTCGACGGTAAGCTCTTGACAATTTTAGTGGATTTCCAAAAATCTTTCGTGGACTCTGGCTTTTGTAGCCTGACATACTGGTCCATGATGCACTTAGAAAGGACAGTCCAATCATGATGCACAATTGCTTTTACTTCAGGGAGTGACGCCATTCTCCTTGGTGCTGAGACTCTCCGTGGTTTATATCCAGTTGAGACTATTTCAACAGTGGGCAGAATTTGCGCTGAGGTAAAATTTCTATTCAGTTATATTTTTCTTGATGAAGGATTTGCATTTCAACAATTATCTTTACTTCTATGTGTACTTTTTTTTTTGAATTGCATCTGGCCTGTAATTGATCAATTTAGTATACAATGTTTGTCAATTGTTTTACAGGCTGAGAAGGTATTCAACCAAGATTTATACTACAAGCGAACTGTGAAATATGTGGGAGAACCTATGACCCACTTGGAGTCTATTGCTTCCTCGGCAGTAAGATACATATTTCAACCTTTGTCTAATGTTTGCATGAGAAACATTTTTCTGTCTATCAATGTTGTATCACAATCACGAATTGTCACGAGACTGATTTTTTTGTCTAAATTACTGTAAACTACTTTTTTCAGGTGCGAGCTGCCATCAAAGTTAAGGCATCAGTCATCATTTGCTTCACCTCTTCTGGACGGGCTGCAAGGTATATGCCTGTACAGGGCTGTAGTTTAAGTTTAGTGAAAATTAATCTCATATATATCTAAATGATTTGCAGGCTCATTGCCAAGTATAGGCCCAGCATGCCTGTTCTTTCTGTTGTCATTCCTCGTCTGAAAACAAACCAACTGAAGTGGAGTTTCACAGGTGCTTTTGAGGTGCGTGAACAACCTTTTCGTTGTGTTTGTGATCTTCACATCAATGTTCTATATTGATGCAATGTGGGGCTCATATTGTTATTAGCACACTGATCATTTATTTGTGAATTATTGCCTGTGCAAAATTTAGCTTGTTGACATTAAACATGTAATCATTCAACTTCGTTTTCTGTTAGTTTGTGGATTGTGGACTCATTTCTTGTATGATTTCTTGCAGGCAAGACAATCACTCATAGTTAGAGGCCTCTTCCCTATGCTTGCTGATCCACGGCATCCAGTAAGTTAAACATTTCCTTTGTTAGATGGATTTAGTATATACTATAATTGCAATACATACTTCTGATTTCCTATGTGTAGCCCATATATGGGATTAGCATCATTGTATTCTTCAAAATGTAGCTTTGTTTCAACTCTTCTTTGGTAGTAATAACTAATAAGATGTCTTATGACAGTTAGATGATTTTTAGTAAGTAGTATGAAGCTAGGGTTCCTACATATATATCGACCTTTATTAACATAAAAATAGTATGTTCTAGTGTTATTGCTTCCATTGGGCTTTGCACCAAGTTCCAAGGTAAGAACACTATAGATCGTTGTTCACTAGTTCAGTTTCAAACAGTTTGCATGGTATGATAAGTATGGTTAATCAATTTGCACCAAGTTCCAAGGCAAGAACACTAAAATGATGTTCACTGGTTCAGTTTCAAAAAGTTTGCATGGTATGATAAGTATGGTTAATCAAAACATTTTCAAAACTTTCATGGGTTTATCGGGCCTATAGAATAATATAGCTTATAAGACAAGGGCCAGGCTGAAACAATGAGGCCCTCAATTGGACTTTGCTGAACTTAAAATATTTTTTTTGTGTATTTCAAATTGGGTGGGGCAAACTGATTGATACCTGACTACTGAACTAACGAATGACTGTCTGGTTATTTGGTATTGATCAATATCCATTGTGTCTTTCAGGCTGAATCTACCAGTGCTACAAATGAGTCTGTGTTGAAGGTTGCTCTTGACCATGGCAAAGCCTCGGGTGTGATCAAGTCCCATGACCGTGTCGTTGTTTGCCAGAAAGTGGGTGACTCCTCTGTTGTGAAGATCATTGAGCTGGATGATTAGACAATCAGCCTATGCTTGACTACTAGGGCATGTTTTGCCTATTTTTGACTAGGCCGAAACTTATTGGCTATGTATAATCTTATAGCGCTTGAAAAATGAGCAGTTTTTCCTATGGTGCCATCATAGGATTTGCTTTTACAGTTCCTATTGTGATGTAGTTCGAAATTTGCTCGACTAAACTGCAGTGTAACAGTTAAATGGGCAGATGGAATAATGCAAGTCATACTATTCCCACGTTATGTATCTGGCATGTTTTTTAGTTAATCCTACTCTTGCTTGTTATTTCTGTTTCTTATCAATCTAACTGATCCAATGCTTCATGGATCCACATGCAGGATCCTATTTTCTGTATAATAATATTGTACCGTTCTATCGGTTCCACTCAGGATCTTGATCAGCAAATGGCTCCGTCATTAGTTCGTATGACAAGTGACCAATCATAGCTGACGAATACCAACTGATTCAGCAAAACACAACTCAATTCACATCAAAGCTGGTAATAAGAGTAACCCGTAGCATAAGAGTGAGTTTCCACGTTCTGAATTCCAATTTTCAGCATTGATAATAATGTACAAAAATGCATCATGTCACGTGTTTTTAGTACAACATTATACAGGTCGTTCAGTTCCAAACTGAACATTCTTGTTCAAAGCTAATAAATAGATCTGGTGTCCACTGTCAAAACGTTGGACTGAGCAACTTATCGACTACATACACAGCACAATCACAATGCATAACTGAGGAATACCAGCTGATCCAACAAAACACAGCAAAGCCAATAACACTAACCTAGCAAAAGAGTGACAGTTTCCATGTTCCGTGTTCCTATGCTCAGCTTTGATATTCTACACATTTGCACCATATCAGATGGTTTTTAGTACCACATTATACCAGAAGTTCCAACTCCAAACTTGGCATTCCCTTTCGACTTGCTATACTAGCGCCATTATCCGGCACTATGGAAAGAATGATGTAAATTACAACTTGTACAAAAGAATGGCCAGCAAAGGAACAATCACCTTGGATCTCTATCTTCCAAAAACAGCCCTCTAATCAGCACAGTCCGTCGTATTTCCACAGTTTACGTAGAAAGACAACTTGATGAATAGGTTTTACACAAAATGTATTTGATGCTTCCATCAGAGTAGGTCACAGCCTCAGAGGCTTGATATGTTATTCAGCATGATTGGCTGAGTGTTGCTGCATTTTTCATTGAAGAGGCGGGGTTGCTTGATAGCACAGGAGGATCAAGAGATATCCGATTTGCCCACAGATTTGCAACTTTAACAAAATAGTGACCACCATTCCACATGACCACGTTCAATCCTACATTAAGGACAACAGTAATTAGTTAATGTCTTGGAAGAATAATCTATGTGAAAAGTGCAACAGTAGCATGAGTTTGGGGGTTTTACCTGGAAGAAGACTACTTGGCAAGAGAGTTAGTGTACATCGTATCTCGTTGGGAATAAATTTTTGTAGATTGGCCACTTCAAGTTTTGTAATACTCTTAATCGACTCCATGAGAGCTTTAGCAAAAGATGCATCTATGTGATTGCTGTCAATGACCATCTTAAGAGCCATTTCCAAACCACTAGTCCAAGCATCAGTGCAGCTGTCCAAACAAGACAACATTTTACTCAACGTTCCAGGATCTGCAAGAACCCAGGGCTTGAAACACTGCAAGGATAAATGTAAAATCTGTGCAACTCTATATATCTCCCCAAGAGCAATAAAGTAGTGACCACCTGTAAAACCAACGTAGATGGCAGTTTATAGTTCACTTCTATCTGTGAAGATAAATGATCCCAAATGAATGATAAAGCTTTTCTGATTGTGCAAAATATTTGTACCTTCAGAAACTACTCTGGCACAGACATTTGCATGATAAAATTCTTGCCAAAGTGCTGCACCATGCTGCAATTCTTGGGCACAGAACAGAAACATACTGTACCATGCACCAACATAATCACCCTGTTCCTCTTTGGATGCTAGTTTCAGTATATGTAGGGTGGAAACACTGAGCTTGTAAAGTTCAACTGCAACATCTGTGTCCTCCAATGCCTGAAATTTAGTATCAGGCAGGTCAATATATTATTTATGTTCTTATTCAAAATCACATCAATCATGTGAGCAAGAAACAGAAGGTACATTGCAAGGTTGGCTGCCCATAATGCAGATTAGATTATAAACAATAGGAAATCATTCAAGAAAAATTTCTGAGTAAGTTTACCAGAAGGGATTAATTTTGATAATATTAAGATAAAAAATAAAATAATGATGCCAAACTGAGCAGAGGAAAAAAAGTGGTTCAGCAAAAAAAAAAGAGTATTGATCTTGACTAGAAACTATAAATTAAGGAGGAAGTCCATTCAAGACTCATAAAATTCCAAGGAAAAATTCAAGTGATTTTGGATTGCCAACAGTTGGGAGTTCCTATACAGCATACTGATAATTATCACAAAATTACTTAATATAGACGATGATAGTATGATACGTACCCGTTCTATCTTTTCTGCTAAACAATATTCTTGTTCAAAATCCTTCAGATGTTCCTCTTTGATACAATTAAGGAGTTCTGTGATATATAAATCCTTCCAAGGCTGTTCCTCCATGAAAAAACCTTTGGGCAGCGGAGAATCTTTTAGTTTGTCGTGTATTTCCTGGAGGTTGATGGAAAATGGATTAATAACAATAATTACTAGTTCTCGAGTTGATGCACACAAACATAAGAATACATAAAAAAAAAAGTTATAGTCATATTCACAAGAAAAATCTCATTTGTAGACACAAATGATCAGGAACACACCTGAATATCCCTTCCGATTGCAGTCGCTTTATTGTTTTCATCAGAGACTGTGGATTCCTTCTGTGCTGCCTGAATGTGTATGCTTAGTTACACAATTACGAATCAACAAAGTACACAAATAATGTTCTTTTATAAATGCAATGTAATCACTGACCCTAAGATCCTTCACGTGCCGGGATATCGCTGTCAACGACTCTTCTCTCAGTCTTTGGAAGAATTCAATCAAAATGCAATCACTTGTTGATCTACTGGAATTATTGTCATCTGTTTCAAATGAAGAGTTCTGATCACTGATCATTAGTGTACATCAAAAGAATATGAAATAAAGTTGTGTCAGTGGAAAACTTAGATACAAAGAATGCTCACCATTTCATTATTAGAAAACAGATCAGATGAATTCTGGGCACTTTCTGCAGAGCTTTGAGCAATGTGAATAGCATCAGCTTGTTCACTTTCTTTGTACAGGTTGAGTATGGCTGAATTGTTAGCTGGCGAATAAGTGGAGGCCTTCACAAGTTCTCCGGTGAACTCTTGTGTCCCAAGAACATCGGTTGTTTGATGAACATGGTTCAATTTGTCATCAACACTGGTAAACGATGACCAGTCTTCCTGGTCAGTGCTCAATGAATTTGTTATATCCTGAAAGATATGAAACCATTGCTCAGATATTCACCTTTGTCATGTGTAAAAATAGGCAAAACAAAGACCTTGCAAAGTAGTTGTACTTCAAAAGTGTAATCTAATTTCCGTTTATTGGAGGCATCCTAATGTTGCCATAGCAACAAGTCTAGCTCAGGAATTTTCTAAAGCAAGACAGCTTTGGCTGCATAGCCTAAAGTTAAGGAATCAACGATCCTTCCATCTCCTACCCAGGAACCAGATTGCTCATCTCAGCCCAGTAGTCCACCCATCAGTTTACACCACCCTTATTCAAGTTTGCATTACGATTTTATCACCATTCCCTCAGTACATCATGCTGGCCAGTGGCCACCCCAAACAGTGATGGGAGCTTGAAACAATCATGTTATCCTGGATTTGGGCAGATTCGATGTCACTCCACAACCCTCCCAACTCCCATGTCCAAGCATCTCACGACAATCTGGCAGCGACTGTAAAATCAAAGACGAAGAGGAACGGGAAATGCGTCACGGTGCGGCAGGCTCACCTCAATCTTACCAATTCCATCCGCATGCCCTGGTCCGCCTCCATCCTGATCGGCCGCAGGTTCCGCCGTGGCCGCCGTGAATTCCCAATCATCGTCTCCGAACCCTTGGTCATCCTCCGCCTCCACTTGCGGGACCGCGTCGGCAGCGGGGGGCGGCGGCTGAGATCCGTAGAGGCCAGCGATGAGGTCCTTCAGATCCGCGGGCCCGGACCCGTTGGAGGGGAAGGACGGGGCGCGCGGGGCGCCGTAGCCGTCGTCGGCGGCCCGGCGGCCCCTTCCTCCACCTCCTGGCCGTCGCCGTCGTCGTCGTCGGCGGCGCCGAACAGGGAGAGGGGCAGCGGGCCCCGCGGCTTCTCCCAGGACGACGAGGAGGAAGGCGCGGCCGTCGGTGCGGCGTCGGATCCGAGCCCGCTCGCCACGAAGTCGCCCCAGTCGTCGTCGAAGGCCGCGAAGGCGGCCGTGGGCGGCTGCGGCGCGGCGGGCGCGGAGGCGAAGGTGAAGTCGCCGAAATCGAGGTCCTCGTCGAGGAATGGCGCGGGCGGCGGTGGGAACGCGACGGCGTCCATTGCGCAGCGCAGGGGAGCCGAGCCGCGGTGGCGCGCGCGCGCGTGCGTGCGTTGGTTGATGATGGGCTGGAAAGGGAGGAGGGGAATAATGCAGAGCACCGAACACGGGCACGCAAATACTAGAGCCGTCCACTCCACTGTCTTTGAGACCACAATGCACTAATCTCATTTAGCTGTCTTAACTGAAAAATGACTAAATAAGATTAAATTTATGTGACTAAATTTTAGAAGGTAATACTGTCCGTTTGGCCAACCGAAACGTTTCCGTTTCTGACCAGGATCAGCAGAATCCAAGAGAAATATAGAAACGTTTCTAGATCGGAACGATTCTTCCGATTCTAACTTTTTACCCTGTGGGAGAGAAGCAGCTTGGGGCTGGTTTCGTTGGTTTCCGATTCTCCTCTCACATGTACTAGCAATTTGTTTTTTTTTTGTACTTATCATTTTTAGTGCAACAAATTAGCATGGGTTGCATTTAGATTATTCTTCATCCACAAAAAGTTATAGATTTTTTCGAAACATATTTTTATTTATATAATTTTTTATGTATTTTTAGAATCTTCACTTTTTAATGAGCTACCTGCAACATTCAGTTCTTATAAGGTGTTGTGATCAATTATGCCATTTGTACGGAGTACAAATTTAATTTTCTCTTTCTTTGACCGTTTTCACTGAGAGCATCTCCAACAACTTGGTAAAATTCACTTGGTAAATCATGTGGTTTGACAAGTTGCTATTTTTTTTAAGTGGAAAAAAATCATCTCTCCAACAATTTGTTATTCTAATTTGGTAAACTTGAAAAAAATAGTCCCACCGGTTAGAAAATCCAATCCCACCAGCCCATCAATATGGAAGAAACTGCATGCAAGCGCAAGCGCCCCTGCCGCGGCGTTCATCCGAGTTGAAAATGACATTATCAAATTAGTAAATAGCATCATCCTTATTAATCGAAGCAGTATAAAACTCGAGCACAAGTATCGGGAATTTTCCATCCATGCATCATCCGTTAAAAGAACTAATCCTTAGCTACAGCTAGATGTATTATTGCTACAATAGATAGCTAGCAGGTTTAATTTGGACCGTTGCGGTGACGAAGATGCTACGAGGAAGAAGGCGCATCAGCGGCTGCAGCAGCGCTGTGGCAAGCTTGGCAATCCTGCTCGCTTTGGTAGCAGCAGCAATGGCAGCGCGGCCGGCTCCGCTGTAGGCGACACGCGCGGCGGCCAACGGCACGTGCTAGTCCAGGGTGGAGCCGTTCGGGTACAAGTGCGAGGACCACACCGGTCTTCCTCCCCAACAAGTGAAGACGGCGGCGGCGCGATCTTCAGACCGACGAGAAGAGGTCGCCTGGTCTCGTCGCGATGGGAAGATGGGAAGAGGAAGAAGACCGGGCGATGGGAAGAGGAAGAAGACCGGACCGGGCGATGGGAAGGAGGAGAAGGCCGAGTAATTTCGGTCGGCTGAGAGTGCTTCGCGCGCGGGAGACGACGGCGACGCTGGGAGTGCTTCGCGCGCGCGGGAGACGACGCCGACGCACAAAACATCGCGATAGCAACCCACACCGCGCAGGAGGGAGCCGGCGGAACAAATTTTTCGGCGATACGCAGTGAACCAAGACTGCGGAGATTTACGCTCCTAGGGGCCATGTTTAACAAGTTGATAAAAATACCAAGTCGATTTAAGGAGTTGTTGGAGAGGTGTTTTCGTGTTTTTTTCCTAAATAATAAGAATACCAAGTGAATTTGAGGAGTTGTTGGAGATGCTATGATATATCACTTACTTTATTTAATGCTCACAAAACTTTCATGATATCTCTAATAAAACCGCTTTATAGGATAACATTTTTTTATTGGGTACAACTTGGACGCACACAATCCACACACTCCACATTCACACCACATGCACAGAAGAGATTGGGAGGCTCGCCTTCAGCCGAATACGCATGCCTGCGTATCTAAAAAATCTGAGATAAATCCCAGAAAATGATGTGACGCCAGAGTTTGAACCTGGTGATAGCGTCTCATTTATTTTGGTATACTTGTTGACAGTTGAGTCATGTTTTAGTTGTGACTAATGAGCCAATTAATAGTTTCCCGGCGCGGCGCGCCGGCGCCAACGAACCCACGAACACCGCCGCCATCCACCATTCCGTTCCGGCCCTCACCCGCTCCCCGGCGTAGCGCACGCTGCTCTTCCTCGTCCCCACCGGTGGAGTCCCCTCGCCGATCCGGAGGCGGATGCAGCGCGGCGCGGCCGGCGGCCCGTCCATCTCGTCGCCGGGCCAGTAGCCGCACCCGCACCCCGTGTCCGTGAACATGTGCCGCCGCGTGAGCGCGGCCCGGGACCGGTGCTCCGAGCTGGAGCGCCTCATCTCCATCCGCGCCCGCTCGGGAAGCCTCGGCCTCGACGACGCACTCAAGCTGTTCGACGAGCTGCTGCCCCACGCCAGGCCCGCCTCGGTTTTTCGCCTTCAACCACCTCCTTACCGTTGTTTCTCGCGCCTGCGCCCGGGGATCCTCCTCCACCTCGGAGCTCGTCGTCTCCCGCTTCAACCGGATGATCCGCACCTGCGGCAACCGAGTGCGTCCGGATCTTTGCACGTACAGCATCATCATCGGCTGCTTCTGCTGCATGGGCCGCCTGGAGCTTGGTTTCGCTGCCTTTGGCCTCGTCCTTAAGACGGGCTGGAGGGTGGATGACTACATGATCAGCCAACTGCTCAAAGGCCTCTGTGACATGAAGAGGGTGGATGAAGCCATGGACGTATTGCTCCTGCGGACGCCCGAGTTCGGCTGTACGCCCACTGAATTTTGCTACGCTGTACTTCTCAAGGGCTTCTGCAATGAAGGGAGAGTTGAGGAAGCACTAGAGCTGCTCCACATGATGGCTGATGGTGGAGATACAAGCTGCCCACCACCACCAGATGTGGTGTCGTACAACACCGTCATCAACGGCTTCTTTAGAGAGGATCAAGTGGACAAGGCTTACAGCTTATTTCTTGAAATGTCGGATCGGGGAATTTCGCCAAATGTTGTGACATACAACACGGTACTTGATGGTCTGTACAAAGCTCGAGCAGTTGACAGGGCCGAGGACGTCCTTCAGCAGATGATTTGTAAAGGTGTCAAGCCAAATAATCGGACATATAATTGTCTAATCCATGGATATTGCTCTATGGGGCAGAGGAAAGAAGCGGTTCGAGTGCTCAAAGAAATGTCTGCACATGGTCATGAGCCAGATGTTGTTACTTACAATATACTGCTTGACTATCTTTGCAAAAATGGAGAATACACAGATGCCAGAAAGATTTTTGACTCTATGATTCGAAAGGGCATAAGACCCGATATAACTACCTATGGCATTCTGCTTCATGGATGTGCTGCCAAAGGAGGTCTTGCTGATATGCAGAGTCTCCTAGACTTGATGGATGGAAATGGTATTTCACCTAACCGTCACATCTTCAACATACTGTTCTGTGCATATGCTAAAGGCGGTATGATAGATAAGGCAATGCATATTTTTAACCGAATGAGTCAGCAAGGACTGAGTCCTGATGTATTCAGCTATGGAGCATTAATAGACTCACTGTGCAAGCTTGGCAGAGTGGACGATGCTATGCTCACATTCAATCAGATGGTAAATGAAGGAGTGACTCCTAACATCATTGTTCTTAGCTCCCTAATTTATGGACTGTGCACCGTTGACAAATGGGAGGAGGCTGGGGAATTAATCTCTGAAGTGTTCAATCAAGGAATTGAGCTCAACGCAGCGTTCTTGAACACAATAATGTGCAACCTATGCAGAGAAGGACAGATCATGGAAGCCCAAAGTGTTATGGACTTGATGGTACATGTTGGTGTGAGGCCTGATCTTATCTCGTATACTACATTAATAGATGGCTATTGCTTAGCTGGTACAATGGATGAAGCCATGAAGTTACTTGATGTTATGGTCTCTGTTGGTTTAAAACCTGATGTTTTTTCCTATACTACTTTGCTTCATGGCTCCTGTAAAGCTGGCAGGATAGATGATGCATTTAGACTTTTCCGAGAAATGTTGAGCAACAAAGTAAGGCCTGGAGTTGTCACATATAGCGTGATACTGCATGGCTTATTTCAGTCCAGGAAATTATCTGAAGCAAAGGAACTCTATCTCAATATGATCAAAAGTGGAGCACGATGGGACATTTACACATGTAACATAATTCTAAATGGGCTTTGCAAAAATAATTGTGCTGATGACGCATTCAGAATGTTTCAGAGCCTGTGTTCTAAGGATTTTCAACTTGACATTATTACTTTCAATATTATGATCAATTCTTTGCTCAAAGGTGGCAGAAAGGAAGATGCAATGGATCTGTTCACTGCTATCTCTGCCCATGGTTTAGCTCCAAACATCGTGACATATCGCATAATTATGGAAAATCTTATAAAAGAAGGGTTGCTAGAAGAGTTCGACAATCTGTTTTCAGCAATGGAAAATAGTGGTTGTGCCCCAAACTCACACTTGCTAAATGCTCTAGTTAGGAGACTGTTGCGTAGAGGTGACATAAGCAGGGCTGGGGCTTACCTTTCCAAAATTGATGAGAAGAATTTGTCACTTGAGGCTTCCACTACGTACCTGCTAATATCACTTTTTTCAGGAGAGGAATATCAGCACCATGTGAGGTCCCTGCCTAAAAAGTACCATTTTCTTGAGAAAGTAAAGAAATGAACATTATTTCAGATGAATTCAGTGATCTTATGTGCCAACTGCCAATACATCTTTTGGTGACCTGTAATTTGGCCGGAGTGCTTTACCTGTTTCATGCTCTAGTTTATTTGTCAGCTTCCTGGTCCTCTTTGTTTGATGAAATCCTCTAGAGAAATGTTATCTTGTTTTCTCAGCTTCAAATTTAGCCCCAGGTAAAGCTATCTTGTTCCAGTCCTAGTTATTTTATTGCAGAAAATCATTTGCGAATTAATGGCTACCACATAAGGTTTGCATTTTCTTGCATAATCATGCCCATCGATAAATCAAATCATCTAAACGTCCTGATTATTCGGTTGGTTGGCAGCATTTGCTGCTTGTAATTCCATACATCTGATTGAAGAGATTAGCTGCAAACTCGAAAGTGGGTGCATTTCTGATTGTTTGGTATGTAATGATGAGTACCAAACTTAACACTCATTTATCTTCTACAATGCTACTTAAAGCGCCCTGAGCGTAGTGCCAATAGACTGACAACACAAAACGATCCTGTATCAATGTGATTGTGACCATCAATCTGGTGGCATATGTAATTGCACATTGCAAACTACGAATTTTGCTATAAATTATTCATCGTGGCTCTTAGCCTGCTTAGTTCTGTTTTCTGTATTTCTTTGCTCCATATAGTTACCAATCCTGCTACCGAGTTTCAGCTAAAGATGACAACTTCAATTGACAGCCTGAATTGGCAGTTCATTGACAGGACTGAAATGTAAGTCATCAGGCACACACTAAATGAGATCATGAGCATGGAAGTCGAGCCGTTGAGCAACAATTGTACAGCTTAGAAATTCTTGAAACGCATGCACATGCACCTCGTAACTGCAGTGAGCTTCAGTTAAAAACACCCCCACTTTCGCAGCTACATATTTACATCATTGCCAATGCCAATTCCAATAACCTCTCTATGAGCCATACAAGTCACCTTCTACCACACAAAGCTATACTACCTACCATTGACCTCTAGCTCAGCTATTCACTAACCTCACCATATGCAATCACAGCACAGCAGGGCGGTACGCAGATTCCTGCAAACAACACCCATGATCCAAAAATGTGTTTCGCCACTCTGGCATCCTATCCTAATTGGTATGTGAAACAGCAGCTATCATCGACTCATCGCCCAGGATGACTATGAAGCTTTGATTTGCCATGATGATCAGCTGAAGACATCTCCCTCTTCAGTCTTTGGTGTCCTGGTGCCAGCTAGGGAAGCAGTCTGACCCATCATCTTCTTATGCCTCCTCATGACAAGGGCATAGAGAAGCTCATTCCAGGTATCAGGGACTCCGGGCAGGCACCAGTGGCTGCAATCCTGTTTGTAGCGAGGTACAGGTCCTGAAGGGCTCAGGTATACTGAGAGGTGACCGTCTTTTCTCTGAGCTGTTATTCTCGTCACATTAAGCAGGTCTAAACCAACCAACTTGGATTCGAGATTGCTCCCTAGAAAATCATCCACAGGTTGAAGCAGGTCAGCCCATTCATCCAGGGACTTAACTGGCATCACATCTGGTAGAGTTTCTAAGTGACAACTCCCACCGGTCTTCCAGTCACCACCTCTGCAGACAATATACAGATTGCTCTGGTTAAAGAGGCGGTTTAACATATCATTAAAAACATATCTTACTCATGTATATCCATGGATTTTTCAATAGAACAAAGAAATAAAGGCACGCACTGTTCAAGTCTTCAATCACTTTTTGCAATAAGGTGATTAAGTTTAGAACATATATGAATGATCTCAAACATTGTCAAATCAAATAATTATAAAAACAAACAGATTGAGGGGAGTGGTCACTTGTAAGTAGATGATTACACAGACCTGAAATGCACAGGAGCATACGTACGGTAGATGACATGGGTCTTGCTTGTGTTAACTTCTTTGCGAAGCCAATCAGACAATGTCTGTATTGATCTTCTGTAAGCATCTGCAACAGTCATGCCCATTTTGACCTCATCTCCTACTTGAAAGTAGGCACCCCTGATAAAAAAAACATAACAGCAAGTCAGCAAACCTAGCTTCAAATGGATATATGATTCAACTGTGCTGATCAGAAAATTGTAACACCATCCAGCATTTCCATGTTCTTAGTAATTTCAGGATCATGTAATCTTCTCCAAGAGCTAAATGAAAATCATATATCTGAATATATGTCATGGCCTGATGGATGTGGATAACTAAACACTGAATCTTTTACAAATAAAAGTTGAAAAGTGAATTCCTTATAACATGGCTATCACATTTCAACTAATCAAAAAAATATTGCAAAAAATCTCGAAAGCATATACTACCTCCGTCCCCAAAAAAATGCAATTCTCGCTTTTCGAGAAGTCAATCAGTTTGAACTTTGACTAATTTTATATTAAAAAGTACTCACATCTATGATATAAAATTAGTATCATTAGATTCGTTATAGAATATATTTTCATAATAAAATTATTTAGAGGCATAAATGCTAATACTATTTAAAATAAAGTTAGTCAAACATAAAATTCTTTGACCGGAACGGTTCCCATAGTTACGTTCTTTTAGGGACGGAGGTAGTAGCTATTTATGACAGAAGAACTAGCTGAATGTAAAATCAGTGTAATACCAAGAAGTTATGCTTACCCCCTGATTGTTTTCTCATTGTTCCACCAATGCCCAGTGTTGAAGATCAATACATCAGCATCCTTCCACTTACCGCGGTCAGACATCCAATCCATTGCATCCACTCGAATACTGTACCTAACAATATCAGGGGCTCCTGCTGGTGCACGGCCTTGAAGGACTATAAAGGGGGATCTGTAGTATTCCACGGTGCAATTGTAGTCTCTAAAGTTGAAAATCAAGAAACCCATGTGCTTTGTGATGGGACTCCCATTAACTTCATAGATAGAGCTCTTGTTATGAACAGCACTAGAGAGCATACAAAGTAGAGACTCCCATTGGTTCCTTCCAATTGAATCACCAACAAAAACTACTCTTTTGTTTCGTAGCTTCTCCAGCATGCTTTTGGCATCAAATCTAACAAATCAAAGAAAGAATATGACCAAGTCAGAGAAAAAGAATATCGATTATGCTAGAGTGGTACTGCAGATCTTCCAGACTGTTCTTCAGTCATAAACCACAAGCACTAGAGAATCAGAGATTGAGATGATTTACAAGGCCACAAAACCGTGAACCTGCTTGTACTAGAAAGAAATTGATGATAGGCAACTATTCTCCTGACAATGCTGTAAATTGCCCACCAAGATTACTGTAGTTCCACTTTAAATTCTCTATCACAATCAGTAGGTATAATCTTTCAGTTTCAGAACATCCTAAACATGCAAAACAATCCAACTAAATGTCACAGTCAGCAGTACAAACTGAAGGCATGCTCATGCCAAATTTAGGGTGGCAGATGCAAAGAAGTGTATAATCCGTTGCGAGTTGGCTATTCCTGGAGACAGATGAGTCAACATCTCTAGCACTGTTGGTAGCACCACGCAACAAACCTTTGTGCCAACAAAGGCAACTGAACATAATCACAACCCAATAATATGGTTTATTAACGGAACAATGACGGGTCAAGAAATAGCATGAAGAGACCACACTCCCACCACAGGTTTCAAGATGCATACAGCATGACACGCTGCATAACTACAATAGTACTAGCAAATATTTCTTCCCACATTCCTAGGACTAAACATATTTGTTGACCGAGTGGCAGGCAAAGGGCATCGGTTTTCTAATCTTGCTACCTAGTAGTCCCAAAGTCCCAAAGTGGGGTGGTGGTCTTGAGCGTCCTATATTATATAACACTCCTCCACTGATGTAATTTAAGATCCACAACGCGCATCGACTGATCCACGTAACCACATCTAATTAAAGTAGACAGTGTCCTTGCCCAGGACCTTTTTCTTAGACGTTGAAAGTCTGGAGTATGCCAGTGTCAAATTTAGACTGGTTCAAGATTGAACAAACACGGCACGGACGTTGAATGTCTGAAGTAGCAGCACCAAATTGAGACTGGTTCAACATTCAACAACAAAACAAAAAATGCACGGAGACAGTAGTATGCCCACGCACGCTTCTTCCGCTCTGACAAGCTTAGCAAACCAATCTCCAGATTCTGGAGATAGCGGACATGGAGCGACTGAAGCAAGGAAGAAGAAGGTAGCAGCAGATCGAAGCAACGAAAATGAACGAACCTGGGGAGATGGCAGCGCGACGGTTGCCAGCGCCACTTGGTGTAGGACGCGTCGGGGCGGCCGTTCTCGGCGCAGCGGAAGCCGACGTCGAGGAACGGGCAGTCCCTGGAGTCGTAGAGCGGGTATCCGCCGTCGCCGCCGGCCCAGACCCACTCCCCGTCGAACAGGTCGCACTCCTCCTCGTCGTCGTCCTCACCACCACCACCACTCCCCGTCGCCGCCGCAGTAGCCGGCGCGGGGACGGGCCGCTTGTCCGCATCCGCCCCTGCCTCCGTCGCCGCGGCCGCGATGGAGACCCCGCCGGCCCAGAGCCGCCCGTGCGCGGCCACCAGTGCGGCGGCCGAGCAGCGGAGCGAGGCCGTGCAGAGCAGGAGCAGGAGCAGCGCGGCGGTCGCCGCGGCTAGCCCCGCTAGCTCGGCCTTCTCTAGCCGCCCCTTTGCCGCCCGCCGCAGCAGGCGCTTCACGGGCGAGCCCAGCAGCATTGCCGCCGCCTGCCCGCCTGCCTGCCTCGAAGCGAAATCCCGCGGCAGGAGGGGGACGAGACGCGGATTTCTCTCGCCCTGGACGGCCCCTGCTTGGTGCGTCGGCAACTGGCGTGCCGTGCCCAGTGGGGCGTCCGAGGAGAGCGGTGCGGGACCAGGACCGGGACCGGCGGTGCGGTGCGGCCTGCGGGGAAGTAGAGGAGAGAGAGAGAGGGTGGCGGCAGGCGGATGCGGAGGTGGCCGCCGCCCGGATTTATGAGACGGCGATTGGAAGTGCGGCGAGCGAATCGGTTGCTGCTTTGCTTCCTTTGTTATGTACATAATTACATGACGTTTTAAACGAGCTTTGAGTTAAACATTGAAAATATTTCAAAGCATTTCAAAGCAACGGATCTAGTGCAATGTTGATCCAAGGGGCGCGGAGAGATTGGGTAATTTTACACTTAACCGTCCGCTCTTAATCACACTTTTACAAATCCCTCCTTCCACCTCTCTCATGCGCCCTCTTGGATCAACATTCTGCGGTTCAAATTAGAGTTTGCACGGGAATTGAGTTTGCACTAGATCCGTTGCCATATAAATGATCAATAATTTTTAAGTTGTTGAGATTCCAAATGTGAAAATTATATGAATAGATTTATCTTGAAAAATATTTTCATAAAAGTATACATATATTATTATTCCATAAATATTTTTATAAAAATAACATGTCAAAGTTGGGTTAGTAAATAAATAAATAAATTATTATTATTATGGGTTCCGATCTGTGATTGGAAATCTTGGTGTTAATTATAGAGGAGTAGATAATGGCTGCGCTGTCATTTTACCTTACTGCAGTTAATGATCACGGTTATGGTTAGTGAGCTGCAGTTTCTTTTTTTTTCTTTTCTTTTCTTTTCTTTTTATTACCGTTGTACAGTAGTGCTGCAGTTGGGCACGTAAAGAATGGGGAGGTTTGTGCAGTTGGACCTTCTTCGTTCTGCAGATGTTTTATTTTAATAAAATAATAAAAAAAGATGTTGCAGCTTATCTATACTTAATTATTATCCTGAAAAGGCTAGTATAGTATTACCCCATTCATAAAAAAAAAGACCATTTCCAAGAAATCCGTCAATTTCAAACCTAATTAAAATATATAAAAAATTTCTTATTGTACTAACATCTATGGCAGCAAATATATTTTTATAATAATTTGTTTGGAGAAATTTGGATTAGATGAAAAGTAAATCTTACACTTTGGACGGGTAGAGTATGGCCATGATTGGTACAATTTTGCTTTTTGTTGGTGGAGCTCTTTTTTAAAACAGCTTCACTTCACTATAATAATATACAAAAATAGTGAAATATCCATAACACCCTTATCTCTTTTTATAAAAAATAGTGAAATATCGATAATATCTTTATTTATTTCTTTTCTTCTCCTTTTTTTCTCTCTCTATTATCATCTTCCTCCTGCCGCCCATCATCTTGCTGTTGTCTTCGAAGTTCGAACCATCATCTCTTCCTCCGCGCATGGCCATGCCCTTGAAATGCGCTCACGTGACAAATAGTAGGAGTACAACCATGACCACACCGGGCCCACCGGAGTCAGAGAGTAGTGAGAAGCGCTCTCTCCCTTGCGTTTCTCTCAGCCGGTTTCAGCGAAGCAGAGCTGGCGAGGGACCGTTTGGTTCGTGCGTTAATGGAGGTGGCTCATCGAGCTGCACGAAACGCCGGATCTAAAATCTAGCATATAAAGTTAATCATTACAGTGATTCTTTTAGATATCCAAAATATATAATCAAGGCGTCGATCTGTGTATTTTAGAATCTTGCTACTATCTCAATTTTAAATCATAGTTCGTCTGATTTTTTAATAGTTTCTGCCCTTGTCATATTCAAAATTTGTGTAATACATTTTTTTTATTGTAACTCGTTTTATTAATAAAATATTATTTAATTATAACTTTAATTTAACTATGTTCATACAAAATTTTTAATAAGACAAGTGATTAAATTTGTAATTAACAGAACACGCTATTATTTGCTAGTTTGACTGTAGTTGCATCGCACTATTCTTTTGGCCGTCTATTACTTTGGTCGTTGTGATTTGTCGTTGGTGACTTGTGATATACCGCACCAAGTTTGGAATAACGGCAGCAAATGGATTAGTTAGTTAGTTAGGAGCTGTTCTTTGCTTTGGCGAGGCAAGCAACGTAACGAATGATGTGTGCCTAACTAACTATCAAGATTGCACCGTAACAAAGAAAACGGTACGGAAAGGCAAGCAAGGAAGAAATGATGATAAGTTAGTGGTTGTTTTGTGCTTATAGCTAGGGGGGAGTAGTGCGCAAGCCAAGCAATGCAAGCAAGCCACCGAGCGTTCGGTCGGGCTCATGAAGTGATAGGGAACGGGACCGACGCCGTACGTGCAACAACGATTACACCATGATGTCGTAGTATTACGTGCACCGGCACGGTTTCGTTTTGGCGAAGCCCTGTTTGGTTCCAGTTCTATAGAACAGAAAAGCACTTTTTTTTAATAAGTACTCTATTTCGTTTTAAATTATAATTCGTTTGATTTTTTTTATCATAAAACATAATCACTTATCTAATTCAAAAAAAATTATATAAATATAGTCATTTTTTTAATAAGCACTTTTAGTAATAATCTATCAATAAAACTTTTTAATACTGTACCGGTAAATATAGCTGTCAATCAAAGAAACAATGTGTGGACCGCCACGTCACCAGTATCGTCCTAGCTGCGGGGCCTGATCCCCGATTAATAGGTTGGTACTCTGTAGATCGTCGATTATGGACGGTCCACTCGATCGACTGTCGGCAGCGCTATGCATGCGCTAAGAACTGGACAATGCAACATCACCCAGATCTTTCGTTGTTCACGTGTTCTGTCCCTGTTGCACTTGCATGCATATACTTGTTTTAATTTGTTGGCGTCGGTCCAGACGACCCGGCCAGAGACATCGTCTTATATACTGTATTATTATAGGAAGAAGAAGAAGTTGTACACAGCCATATAGCCCATATACGTTCACAAATTAAAACTTGATACACCAAGATTTATTTATTATAATCTAAGGGACATCAGGAAGGACATGCATAGTTCAATCTATGGGACAAGATTTATAAAACTTATTTTATCCATTATTTTTTTTCGACAAACTTATTTTATTTATTAGAGATACTTCAATAATTACTTGTTTATTTTATTCTTTGCACATAAAACAAATAGTAAATTTGAAATATCCATTTTTTAAAAAAATTGCTCTATCTATTTTTTAAAAAAATACAATTTTAGAATAGTATTTGTTCTATCTTTAAGTTTGACTATATTTTTAAAATTTAAAGACATTATGTTTTGTCTGGTGGGTCACATGTCTCTTGACAACAAGACGTCTATGATAGTTTCGTTAATTTTGAAATTTGTTGTCGTGTGTTCATAGGACGAGACACCTACATCTTTATTGTGTATCTTTAAAAAATATAAAAGACGTGTACAAGATACACGTAATAGAGTTCTATCTTGCGTTATACTCTAAACATAAACATAAATATGAATGACACTGTGTTCAAGCGAAATTAAGAGGAAATGAAAACACCGCAACTAATTAAATTAAAATAGGTTTAGAGCTTGAGATTTAAACTTACTAATAATCATTCACCCACCTCCTCTATATAGAAAACCCAAGTAGTGCAAAACCACATGAGTATATTTGCTCACATCTCATAGCACTAATCGCCAACATGGGACGTGCAAGCCTTTCATGCTATACGGTTGTGTCAATAGTTATTTCAGTTACTGTTTGGTTTGTAAGTAGTTCTAAACAACCACACCATTTACACGACAAAACTTATAACGTTAACCAAAGTTTATAGCGTCCAATCATGATCAGAGGACGATTCACGGCTGGCATTCAAACAACCTTCTAACCCTTGGGAAACTTTATTTGGTTGTACAAAAACTGGCTGATTGAATAGTGTTATGTGAGAGGGGATAAATTGAAACAAGCTAAAAGTAGTTCAAGCGAACCGAGCAATATCTACGGGCAATGCAAAGTCATCAAAGGTCAAACAGTTTATGGTTGGGATGTAATTGGAAATCCAGTGATGCACTGTCATGCGCAATTGTTGAGACACGGTGGTCGTCGTGGTCAGTGTTGTCTGCATCTACGTAGTACTATCTTCAGCCTAAATTATAGTTTGATTGACTTTTTGAATCTTAAATTATTTGACCATCGTCTTACTAAAAAATTTGTGTAAAATGATACTTTTTTTATTATGCCTTGCTGTAGTAAGAAAAATTCTTCAAATATGATTTAAATTGAACTATATTTATACAAATTTTTGAATAAAATGAGTGATTAAATTTATGATAAAAAAATAAATGTACTTATAATTTAGAATGGAGTGAGTTTTATGTTGCCTTTTACCTTTTGCGCAAAGCCGTCAACGACAACAACCTTTTTCTTTATTTCACCCCAGTGGGTTGTGTGGGGGGGGCTATGAATGCAGCCGTGCCAGCACTGCTAGGCTAAGGTAGGGAGATCGACTAGTCTGATCTTCTCTTCCAAAAAGAAGAAAGAATCGAAAAAAAAGGAGAGGTACTCTAGTCTTCATCATGGTTTACTATTAGGCCCTGTTTAGTTAAAATCTTTTTACGTTTTGGGCTACCTTTTTTTGTAAAATAGAACTAAACAGGGATATTAAATTTTGTAAAAAGTAACCCTCCAAAGTATTTTGTATTTGACACTCAACACACTAAAAACTAAAATATTTTGCATCGTTGCGCGTGTCAGACCTCTCTTTTCCCACGTTTAGCAAAATATTTCACTGTATCTAAACAGGTATGCAAAAAGTTTTTGTGTTTTACATTTTGAGCGCAAAATTTTTTTACAAAAACTTTTCACCTCTTTTCAGAATCTAAACAGGGCCTTAGTGTAGTGCTTGGGGGTAATCCTAAACCTAATCGGTTGGTAATCCACCACACCCTCCACCCTCCTCCTGCTATACGGATTCGTTTCTGGCCTCTTCAACTGCCCAACTTCATTTTCCGAAGGCACTCGCTACACTCTTTTGGTATTTGCTGGCGAAGTCGTATGCATTGTGGTGCTGTAGTGCCGTGCGTGCTCCGTTGTGGTTTGCGGCTCTCGTCTCGTCTCGCGTGCGTGTGCTATTGTCACCGCGTCAAGTTTGGAATGATGGCGGCAATTAGCTAGCGCGCATATGCACAAGGAGGGCAACGAATGATGCGTTTCATTCATCGGGGAAGATGATGAGTGACGAGGAGAGGCTAATGTTACCGGGAGTTGCTGCTTAATTAGTTCCGACTTTGTATGCAAGGGCAAGGAAAAAGAAAAGCCTCTCTTGGTTCATATTCTCGCTCTGTTCGTTTCGGTGGCCGATAAGCCGGCTGATGCTATTTTTGACTATTTTGTCATGGGAGAAAATCATTGTTTTGATGGCTGATAAACCAAACGAACAGACCGTTTGTTCTTTTAGATACATACACTATTTCCTGCATCCCAAAATAAAGGCCATTCTCACTTATTAAGGAGTTAGCTTTTTAAAACTTTAACCAATTATGTATGAAAATATATTAATATTTATAATACACAATTAGTATCATTAGATAGATACTTTTATTTATAGTACACTCATTTAGAGATATAAATGTTGTATGTATTTTCTACAAACCTAATTAAAGTTGAGAAAATTTGACTCGTACGTTTCTCGTAGCGACTTCTACTGTGAGACTGGGGGAGTATGTCTAAATGTATATAGTAAAAGTAATTATATTTATAGAAAATTTAAAATATCTTATAATTTGGAATGGATTGAGTACAAAATATATGTGCATGAAAAAAAAACTGTATTTGGATATTTATATGGACACGACCAAGACGGTATTGTGGTTAGGAATTCCTTGTTGTTATAGTGCCAGAGAAATTGGCCATGAAATGAAACTACAGCTAAAATGGCCCAAACTCAACAGGAGCAGCAGCAGCCGTGGGAGGCCTTTACCTTCGACCCAAAACGGCCCAAGTTGCAATCAAGACTACCGCTCTTGGACCAGACAACAGTTCCGGTTCCCGTCAAACTTAATGGGCCCCACAGACCCCGAATGCGCTCGGACCTGCTTGCGCGGAACCCACCACCACCACCGCCGAGGTCGGCAGCCGTCCACTCCGCTCGTGGGCTGCTGCGTCCGGCCTATTCGCGTCGCCATCGGCGTCCGTGCCGCTCCCACTCGCTGTCGGCCTGCCCGCTGGCTGCCACTCCCATCTTCCTCCCTCTCCCCAGATTCCCTCGCCTCTCCCCAGTCGCCGCCGCACCGCACTCCCGCTCCGCCACGCGCGCGGCATTCCGCATCGGCGCATGGCATGGCCACCCCGTGGTCCACCACCACCACCTGCGCCATCTCCTCCGCGCTAGCCAACCCACCGGCGCTCCTCAACTACGCGGCGATCCACACATGCCTTCTCAACAACGACGCACGGTTCTCCCTCCCACTCCTGACACTCCTCCTCCTCCTCCACTTCCGCGTCCTCGCCGCCGCCGCCTCAGCGCGCTTCACGCCCGCCGTATCCCGCCTCGCATCGCGCCTTCGCCTCTCGCCGTCGATGGCGGCCGTCACGCTACTCGCGCTCGGCAACGGTGCGCCCGACGCGTTCGCCTCCGCCGCCGCGCTCGGTGGGGCCCACGGGATGCCTAGGGCCGGGCTCGCCGCCATCCTCTCCGCCGGAGCCTTCGTCTCCGCCTTCGTCGTTGGCGCCGTCGCCCTCATCGCTGCGCCTTTTGCTGTCCCGGCGGCGTCGTTCGCCCGCGACGTCTTCTTCTACCTCCTTGCTGCGTCGGCACTGTTCTATGTCTACCTTAGCGCTGAGATCTTCCTCTGGCAGGCTGTTGGGCTTGTGCTCTTCTACGCCTTCTTTGTGGGGTTAGTGTTCTACATGGATTTGGGCAGCGCCGAGGGGAAGGCGAGAAGCGCTGCCAAGGCCGCTGAGCTGGAGATGGTGAGTGGCAGTGGCCGTGTGGCTGTGGACTTGCCGATCACAGTGGAGGATCACAGGCAGCAACAACAACGCCCTTCTCCTTTGTGTGCGTTGCTCTGCAAGGTAAGTATGCATTCAATTCAATTCAACAACTCGTAGTTAGTTTATGTGCTTTACTTGAGTGAGTCATTGTTAATGTCCAATGTGCTAGTTAGTACTTGACAGAGACATCAATCAATCCTAGTCTGTTTGGTGGTGTCTGCAGATTCAACAGTCCCACCTGAAAACATGCTGAGAGTTATGCTTTCTTTATCTGCAACTTTCATCCTTCCGTTGACTTTGCCCCCCCTTTCCCTGGAGTACGTTTGACTTTGGGTTTTAACATTACTGACTGAATTCAGATGTGAAACAGTCGATCAAACATATATATAGCTCTTACCAGCAAATGTTTAGGAAAAAAAATTCAGAAGCATGTAACAATTTCTTCTTTATTATAATTTTAGATTGTTAACCCCTCAGAAAAAAATATGACTAAATACACAGATGTTTGCCTTTGCCATGCTGGTCAGAAAAGCAATCGTTGATTGTTTAGTCATAAGTCCACAACCAACTTAGTAAGGCTGCTGAACTAACTGGAATAAGGATAGTGTGACTCAACTCTCCTAGGGTCGAATACATGTTCTTACAACCCTAGTAAGCCAAGCACTCACCTGGTCAATCAAGCTTATGGGTGAATGAATGTTGCCAGTATCAGCTATAACACAAACAACTGAATGCCCAAACATCCTTGGTGATATCTTGGATATTTGTAGCTCATAGTGGTTAATGAACAGAGCAGCTATTTGTCCAACTCTTGCATGCTGGATTAGATGTTCTGTTTTAGTATGTTTTGGAGTTAAGTTGTCTACTGTCCGCTCCTCCCTTTATTTTTCTCCTCTAGAAAAAACTAGGTATTTGGTGCTTAGACAGAGCAACTACAAAGAAGGTGAGACTTTTGTGGAGGGAAAAGCTGAGAAACATACAAGTGACTAGTGATTGTCATGTGCTCAGACCGGAGAGGGGTCGGCCAGGGCTAACCCTGGGGGGGGGGGGGGGGGGGGGGGCGTGGCAGCTAGGACAAGAGAGAGGACAGAGGTGTGTTTGCCTGCGTGAACAGTATGGGGAACAAGGGGGAAAGAAGGCAGAGGGGGATTACCCTAATTCTGCTCAACCTTTCACTCATAATTTCTATATTTATATAGAGGCATAAGACAGGGGGATTACCCTAGGGAACTTAGCCAGTTTACTCCCAGTATGATATCATAACCTCCAAGTGGTATACTATAACAGTCAATAGTGAATTGCTCTGGCCCAATTGATATTTGTAAGTTGTGGCATGATCTGACGTTGGATATTTGATCCCCATTTACTAATGGTACTTTAAGGCCACCTGGTCCTGGTATTGTCTGGAGCTGATGATCTCTTGCAGTATCTGCATTTATGTAGTTGTGGGTAGATCCAAAGTCCAATAATGCCAACAGGGAGTGCCAATTCACACAGATTTCCAGTTGCATTGTTGGGCTGGTTGCAACATGTAGTGAAACCTGAGTCTGTGTGTCTGATGAGGCATTAGCCGGGTATCATGCTGATGGCGGATTGCATACTTCCTTGTCAGGGAGATTGCTGTCTCCAAGTATGTTGGTTCTATATTGGTGGGAGATAGGTTGTGTAGATTGTAGGGGAAGGAGGTAGGAGGACAATGGACAGGAAGGCGACAACGGCCTGTGGTCCTTAAGTGATTGATGCAGTTGAGTTTCTGATAAATGTCCCAGCGAGTTCTTTCCTGTCTGAGGTCTGAACATTTGTTGATGATAGAGAAAAAATTGGGCCATGATTGGGTGCTCTCATCCTTTTCTAAGCACATAATCCATGTCAAGCCTCGACCTGTCAAGTCGAATGATGCCAACAGCATCTTGTCTTTTTCTGGTGTTATCTGAGATAGAAAAGGGTTCGTAGACTCCATCATATTCTGGGAATAATCATTTATAAGAATGCTGATTACCCTCGTGCTTATACCTTGGCTCCCGATTCTTTGGTGTGAAATCTGTTTTTCCTTCCCATCCACCAGAGGCTGTTTCACTTTCCACCGGTTGCTGATCTATCAGAATCGGTCCATCTGGTACCGTTGCTCTCATTTTTGGGGTTGGAACATAGAACAGAGTAGTTGTGGTCAGCTCCCGTTGTACTTGCTGCTCGAGTTTTGCTGCCTACACCACTAGTGGTTGCATCTGTTATTTGATCTCTTTCATCCAACTAGCCCATGCTGTACAGATCCAAATTGGATTCCATTGTGATGGAAGAACTCTGGCTCCGAATACCATTTGTCACACGCTCAGATTGGAGAGGGGTCGCCAGGGTTAACCCTAGCCGAGAGGTAAAGAAAGTAGGGGCTAGGCAAGAGAGGAGAGTCTGGTGTGACAACAGGGGGTGCAAGAAGGCAGATGAGGATTATCTTAATTCTGCTTAACCTTTCATTTATATAAGCCTCCTCTATATTTATAGACGCATAAGACTTGATGACCCCTAAGACTTTTATAAAAGATTTTGTTGCTCCTCTCTGGCAGTTCACAAAGCATTAGCAAGGGTAGATTAGCACTGATCAACTTGGCCAAAGATTTTTTTTTCATTCACTATGAGTGAGTGGGATTTTACATGTATTATGCTATAACATATCACACTGGACCACTACACAGATACTCCAGCTAGTTTGAGAACATTTTCCTTTCATTCTCTGTATTTTTTTCACAATACTGATTTAAAGTATACTACCTCTGGCAGGTAACAGAAGTTTGGGAGTGGCCCATTGCATTTGTTCTGAAGCTTACAATACCATCAACCCTTCCTTCTGAGTGGAGCAAAGTTTACATTAGTGCAAACATCTGTCTATGCCCTCTATTAGTCCTGTATTCTTTCGGTTCATTCATTCCTCTAGATACCCGAATTGTGTTTCTTCTCCCCCAAATCCGTTTCCCTCTATGGTCTGTTGTTCTTTTTGCTAGCTTTTGTTTAGCGCTATCCCATTACCTTTTCGAGAAAGAAGCCCCAGAAACAGAAAGCGTAGCAAGCACCCTCATCTCTTTTATTATGAGTGTCTTCTGGATCTCGACCATGGCTGGAGAGCTCCTGAACTGCCTTGCTGCAATTGGAATTATCATGGATTTCTCTCCAGCTATACTCGGCATGACAGTCTTGGCATGGGGGAACTCTGTGGGAGACCTTGTTGCGGATGTGGCACTGGCCAAGGCTGGTCAACCCACAATCGCCATTGCTGGCTGCTTTGCTGGTCCGATGTTCAATATGCTGGTTGGATTGGGAACTGCCCTTGTAGTACAAACAGCAAGAGTGTATCCCAAAGCTTATGTGCTTGAATTCCATGTTGGAATTGTCGTCGCGTTTGTGTTTCTTCTTCTGAGCTTGATGGGCACCCTGTTGGTGGTCACCTGGGCTAGGTTTCGGGTACCCAGATTTTGGGGCTACTGCCTTATGGGTATATACATCTTGTTTACCATAGTCAGTATTGCTATCGCAAGTTCTTCAGGATGATATGTGAAGATAGCTGCTGCTTGATTGTGGTATATACTGCATTGCAATTTGTCTGGTTGATGCATTCGATGATAACTGTTCATGAGATATCATCTGCCTGGTCATGTTGTCTAATCAATGTGCAAAATTGAAATATTTCACTACAAAGTGTATTGGGGCCTTGTTCGGTTGTCAAAATCAAAGGGATCAAAGGGGATTGGAGGGGGTTAAGGGGATATTTTTTTTTACTTGACTAATTTAGAAGCAAAGGGAAGATATACCCAGGGATGGAAACTGCTCTATACTTAACTAAATTAGTATTAAAACAATATCCCTATGGACCATGGGAAAAGGCATGAATTCTAAGTGGATTTAGGTTTCCAAAAGAGGCCTTATAGTTATAGGGGATTTAATCATCCTCACTTCCTCCGAATCCCCTTGGTTGTGGGATCTAACGAACAGGCCCTGAAGTAGTATGGTTGGTAAGATGTTACATGTTGCGCTGAAGTTGTTGGCCCTGTTCATCCACACTATTTCAGCATTACTTTTCAGCGAACAAATAGTATTTTACGTTTACAATAAATCAGTATAAGTATTCAACATAAGTCAAATTTGAACAAAACGAACAATTGTTTATTGCGATTTTTATGCTCTTTTATTTTTACATTTCTAAAGACGGTTTATTAAGAAATTCGCGTGTAGAAACTTCCTATAAAAATATGATTTCTACAAGAAAATCGTATATATAAATACATTATTTCTACATACGGATTTCTTAAGAAAATCACCTATAGCAATCGATTTCTAGTGGTGGTTCGAAATCATTTGATTTCTGTTGGCACACGTTAGTGCACACCACCGGTATAGAGTTGTTTTATACTAGTGCCCACTAGGCTTGAAGGTCTTCATCTAGCTCATGATCCCTGTCGCCCTCCTTGAGCAGTTCGGTCCACTTCTACATGAATAACAGTGCATTGTATATCACATCAGAAGGAGCTTTAGCAAAATGCTTCTCATTTTCTCAATCGCCATTTTGTTTCTGGTAGTCCAAAGCGTACGTGCAAAACCTGCCAGTATGAACATAGTCAATCTAATAGGTAAGGGTCTCGTGTCCTGAAGCCAAGTAGCAGAGAACTCCATAAGTGAGGGACAAAAATTAAGATTGAATACCTCTTTAATCACACCTCACACCCATTTGGCTAAATGAATTTGAGCAAAATATATATGGTCCACTATTTCCAAGACAACAATTACCATGTCCTTTCCGGCCTCTTTTAACTAGACTTTAATTAGACACTTAGGGTACTCACAATGCAGACTCCTAATGAGACAATAATAGTGGTTTTTATCTTCAATAAATGAGCTGTCAACTTAGCAAAATGATGACATGACGGTCTGATTAATGGGGAAAGAGAAGCAAAATAGAGGAAATCAATTCTTAGGAGAGAAACCATGTCTAATCTTGATTTGAGGCATGAAGAAACTACTAATTTAGCATTGGGAGGAAACCTCCGGTTTCTACAACATGCTGCCCACGATGGCCGTGCGGCTCGGCCGCTCCGCTCGTGCACTGGTTGCCGCTCGGCGACCACGCTACCCTGCTCGAGTGCTCGTCGCTTGTCTCCCGCCGCGCTCTCCTGCTGGGCCCGTCAGGTGCCGGCCGGTCGCCACACGAGTTTGCCCGCGCGTGCACGCGTGCTCGACCGCAGGGCGCCCGCCATCGATCGTTTGCTGGTGAGATCCGTGATGAGCGCGAGTACATCAGCTTGCATGCGTATGCAGGCCGTGACTCCACCCGGGCCATGCCCCCCATCCGCCGCTTGCTGTGCCGTCGCGCTAGTCGTGTTGGATATGGGCCCGTTCGTTTGATCGCTTTGGTGGTCGATAATCTGACTGATGTTGTTTTCTTTTTGTTTTTCTGTAAGAAAAAACACTTTCAGTGGTTAATAAGCCGGCTGATAAGACAAGCGAACAAGACGGCTTAGGTACTGCGGTCGATCTGGTTCTGAGTAGAAAGAAAATGTAGTAGTCGGACTAGTCGGACGGAGGAAGAATCGAAGAAGATGGAAGTTGGAGAGAAACAGGGGCGAAGAAAACAATATTTATTGTGGCAAGAAATCAGTATTGTAGGAGATAGTTTGATTTCTTGCTGAGGTGGCTATTGAGACTGTGCATTATTTCTAACATTGAGACTGTTCTAAATCTAAGCGTATTTATTACCTCGAAGATATCATAGGTTTATAGTCTAAATAAGACTTAGAGCCTATTTTTTCTCCCCCTCTCTTCAATAAATATACTGTCACGTCAGCAACATACTATAAATAAAAAGATAATAAATAAACTTAAACTCTATGATACAGTGTACATTATGAGTGTCCTTATAGCTTGTTGTCAACATTTACAAGAAGAATTTAATTTTCAGGAAAACCTTGCATTTCCAAATCAACCCAGACACCCTGCTGGGACCCCTCTATCAGTTAAAAACTTGTATAAGGATTTGGTTGAGAACCTTTTATTCTTATCCAAAGCCTAGCATACTTCTTGTCCAAAAAAACAAAAAGCCTAGGATACAGAGTCCCTATCGCTGACAAGGACATCTGCAGGAGTTCTGTTATCAAGTTCTGGCATCTGTCATACTCCTGCAAAGAGAGAGCGTCCTAAAAACACTAGTAGAAAATAGTTCTATGCCGACGGTATGCATGCATAAGTACAAATAAAGCGGTTTTGAATCATTATTAAAAATTAATTTTTATATGTGGTTTGCTTAAAAAATCCGTACGTAGAAATATGATTTCTACATTCGTTTTTTAAAAAATCCACCTATAGAAATATTTCGACTCTGATTTTTTTGAGTTTCAAACGACCTCGGATGGGGGAAACGACCAAATGAAAGTTGTTAGATCTCGAAAAAATATGAAACTTTATAGTTGATAACTTTTTCATCTGAAATTATCTTGTCAGTGACTCAAACAATCAATTTACACTCAGTTTAATATAATACGTGGGGTCCTAAAACAATATCTAAATATAAGTGACTTATGAGTGTAGTGGTAGAGGAGGATGCGCGCAAGGATGAGGTTGCAGGTTTGAATCCCTATGTCCGCGTAGCTCGCGATTTTACGTGAAAAAATACGTTACTCGGGCGGCTTATTGGAGGCCTCTCCTAGAATTAAATTCTTTTTTTTTTCTATTTTAAAAACTCGATTTATACTTTTTTCGACAACCATTTTCACAGACGATTTTCTTAGCTAAACCGTCTGTGAAAATCGATTTCCACATGTGGTTCTCAAGTGATTGCGAATAAATAGTAGCCTCTGATTTTTTTAATCCATAATAAAACTACTAAATAATTAAAAATCATGGAAAGGAAAGGAAAAAAAGCCAGCAATCTCGGGCCGTCCCTTGCCTTCCTTGCCATATGTTGGTTACTAGAGTATCTCAGAGCAACTCTAACGGTTTTGCATATTTTGATTGATAAAATTGGAAGTTTATCAAGTTCCAAATGAATATGACAAAGGTAAAAAGAATCAATCTCCAACGGGTTGATATAATTGACATGACAATTACCAAAATTGTAGACCAAAATTGTGGCGGTGAGCGGAAAGACACGCTTAAGGGGAAAGAAACTGCGCGGTGGAGCGATGTCAAGCGCGATCCATGGTTGGGATATATGCCAGTCCTTCCTAGAAAATTGTCAAGTTAACAAAAATGCAAAGCCCATTTACCAAACCGTTGATAGAAGTTTTTTTAGACTTTTTTTTTTGAAAAACAAGAATACAAAACTCATTTACAAAACCGTTGGAGTTGCTCTAATACATCCCCATCTAAGTACTCGTCCACGTAGTGTTACTCCTGTGTGATCATATGTTCATTGTTACCTTGTACGGTAGCATATCTATACCGTCGCAAGTTCTCCCACACCAACCGATCCTAAACACACGGATTCAAAGTGCAACATGAACATCCACTACGCTAGCTAGAGAAGCAAATTAATGACGGCTCGCGATGTCACTTAGTGACGCTGACACCAAGCGTCTATATATATTTACATCTGTGATGTGGACAGTACTAGTACGTGTCGGGTGCACAACCTTCTCAGATATGTACACAAAGAGACATTAATAACTAGAAATAATTGTTTCTGCTATGTACTTTCTCCATCCTTAATTATAACCTCAAGTAAGACCGTTCGTCTTATTAAAAAAAATTGAATAAAAAATAGTCAAATTTAAGTTATTCTCAAAAAACTTTTATTAATAAAATAGCCCACAATAAAAGAAATCATATTTTACATAAATGTTTTAATAAAACAAGTGGTCAAATTTGAAGTGAAAAAAAGTCAAACGTCTTATAATTTTGAACGGAGAAAATAACAAATTGCGACGATTCCTAAGGCAGTACCCGTCTCTGATAGTCTGATATCCAAGCAAACCCTAAAAGAAATAGTATTGCATAATTCATCCAAATAGTATATACTTTTAAAAAGTGTAGATCGAGCCATTTTTTTAAAAAGTATCACAATACTATTATTATGCATATTCTTTTTTTTCAAAGTTATTTCGCACACATTTGCCTTTGTTCACTTTAGGAAAATGTAAAACAAATTAAAGGTCACGTGTCCGTGACAATAAGTCATGCTAGTATATCCACCTCTACGT
Organism: Microstegium vimineum; assembly: GCA_022036555.1. Taxonomy (NCBI): domain Eukaryota; kingdom Viridiplantae; phylum Streptophyta; class Magnoliopsida; order Poales; family Poaceae; genus Microstegium; species Microstegium vimineum. The sequence continues at coordinate 35,509,505 of CM039130.1, forward strand.
GTCACTTTCTTCTATGTCAGAGTCAATCAAGAAAAAAAAAGTTACTTATATCATGATCAAAACAAAAAGCATTACATATGTTAAATTCAAACAGCTACGGAGCGAGGATGTGGTTAAGTTCCAACAACAAAACACAATGGGAGTTATGGCAGGGGAAAAAAAATAAAGGTTACACTTGGGATCATCACATGCATCTTAGATATAATTCCAGTGTACTTTTTTACCCAATGCATTTTTTTGCTACGTTTCCTAATCATGTTTGATATTTTGCAACATAAAAAAAAACATGAGTATACATCCTTTATATTTACTTCCTAGGAGGTAATAAGTGAACAAGTCATCATGTGACCTACTAAATTATAATGGACAATCCACTGTTATTCCGACGTACCATAGCAAATCCTATCTATTTTTTTCTACTCCAGAGTGTAGCTACCCCATCTTTAATAAAACCATGTTGCATATGGATGCATACTCATCATTTAGCAGCTTTTTAGCGAGACTCATTTAGCAGTTTGAATGCGTTTATATATTCATTTTAAGACACTCCAAATCTTACTACATTAAAAAAATATCAAATGAACTCATATTTTTAGTATATTGTTATAATACTATCATATAAAATAAGTACAACAATATACTCGGGGTATACTAGCATGGGAGCGTATGGTATGAAAACCAACCACCTATGCAAACTACGCAAACTCTAATTAAGGCCACAGGATTCTAATCCAATGGCTTCCGGTAAAGGTGGGTCAATTAAGCACTTAAATCCTTCCACTAATCCAATCTTATTCAATTTTATTAAAACGCCCCAGACAGCGCCGGCTCCGCTTACCGCCGGCCGCCGCCCGGTCTCGCGATTCTCGTCTCGCGCCTCACCATTGGCAGCCGTCGTACCCATGCGCCGGTCCTCCAGCCACTTCCTCGCCAAGGCCACCTGTTGCCGCAGCGCCCGCGCTTCGCCGTCGCCCCACGACGCCAGCGGCAGGCCGTGCGTTTGGAGGCTGCGATCGCTTGGAGGCCACCATTCTTGATGAGTTGCTTCCTAATTCCAAAAGACACTTGTCGGAAGATGAAGACGGTGATGTCAAATTATTGGTGGGGGCAGTTCGTCCGATAGCAGACACATGCACTTGCAACTCCAGATTCTACTGACAAAGTCGAATGTTCATGGTGTTATGGGATTTTAGGATCTAAGGTTGTTCAATTTGTCTATGTTTGGGAAACAAGGATGGAGATTGGTAGAGAATCCAGATTCCTTGTGTGCGAAAGTGCTTAAGGGAAGATACTTCCATGCTGTCAAATTCATGACTGCAACTCGCGAGAAGCATTCTAGTCATACCTGGTATTAAGGAAGGGTCTACTACCACGTATTGGTAATGGGAGCACGACAAGTATTTGTTGAGATCGGTGGCTTCCAAACCATTTCAATGGGCAGTCGATCACAACGCCAGTCAACCCACAAATTCAAGTTGTGGCTGATCTAGTGACCCCAAATGGGGGATGGAATGAGGAGCTTATCAAGCAAATCTTCTTGGATGTTGATGCTCATGTAATAGTGAACACAACGATCAGGGGTGCTGGTGATGATATTTGGGCTTGGGAGCCAGAGCGGCATGTATATACTTGGTCCATTCGGCATATCAAAAACTTTACGACGCTCAGTGTTAGAGCTTGGATGAAGGGAGGGCGTCTTCCTCTAATATGGAAACCTGGAAGCACATTCAGGGTATCTGTGTTCCGCTAAAGGTACATGTTTTCTGGTGCCAAGCGATAAATGATTTTTTACCAACACGAGGGATCTTACACCAGTGACATATCAAACCTACTCCAAATTGTGATGTGTGTGGAGCTGATGTTGAATCGATACAACATGCACTGATGGAGTACCCTGTTGCCAAGCAGCTTTGGTTCGAAACGAAGAAGCTGACTGGTGTTAAATTGCCCAGTCTGAATCCGCACACTTGAGTTCATGACTTGGTTGATCCAGCTTTGTGTTATCCGAAGGATGCCGCCATTATTCTCAGTGGCATGTGGTCACTCTGGATGGCAAGAAATAGACAACGTCATGGAGAATAGCCATGCCCAGTTAGGACAGCAGTGCAATGGGTGATGGATACGACTTTTGACCTGTGGCAGTTGGATCACCCGCTAAAGCAAAGGGCAGCATAAAGTGAACGCGCTCGTTGGGAACGTCCGCCCCAAGGGTGGGTTAAATGTAATGTGGATGCATCATTTTGTGATAGCAATTGTATAGAGCGACAAGAATGGCATTCCACGACCATGATGGCAGAAGCTGTGGAGGAAGAGCAAAATGGTATGATCATTGTCTAAATGCCTTAACTGCTGAAGCCTGGGCGTGCCACGATGGTATGCAGCAAGCGAAGGATCGCGGAGTAAGTAACTTGATTATGGAAACTGATTGTCAGGTCTTGGTGAAACTTTGGGAGAAGCGGGCAACACAAATATCAAGGTTGAAGCAATCTTCTTCCAGATTGAGAATCTGAGCCGGAGCTTTCATGATTTTAGCCTTTGTTTTATTAGTAGAAATTGTAATAGGCTAACTCATAAGTGTGCTAAATTGGTTTCTCGTGAAACCCGGTGGTGGAGTCGCTTATAATCCCACTGGTTCTACGAGCAATCATAGATGAAGACGGTAACCCTAACGGTGGTTAATATATATCTCTGGTTCAATCTCCAAAAAAAAAAAAAAGAAGAGGCAGTGGATTTCAAGCCAGGCCAATGACCTGTGCATTCCACGCGCTGGCATTAGGCCATGCGCGCAAGTGGCCCAGCCGCGAATCCTCGGCGGCCCACGGCGTCAGGTTCTTGGGCCTCTGCACTGCGCGGCCTCTCTCCCTGCAGCTGATCCAAAATGCATGTACATCACATAGAGCAAAGACGTCAGCTTTATTAATAATTAACCTAATCCCATCAGGAATGAACCTGGAAGCATGCATAGAGAAACCTGCTATATATCTAGGTTTCCTAACCATGGGCGCCCTGGAAGAATCATGGTCATGGAGACCTCCCCTGGACAAAGGTCTGGTTTTGGGCACATATACAACATTCCTGCACAGTTCCTCCAAGATGCTCACATGGCATATTTATATACCTCGTCAAAGTAGGCATGCAGCGCAAATAGTACGCAATACAGGGCGTCAAGTCACGTTCCAACTCCAAGTTGCATTATCTGATGATGAGTAAATATATATATATATGTGCAAATTTAAAAATGAGGGATGATGCATATGTCAAGATTCTTTCTTTTCCTTTTTTGGTTTTTAATTATGCCGATACCGTAATCACTTTAGCCGTGCCATTTGCCAAGTTGTCTCGTCTCCTTTTTTGGTATCATCATTCCTATCTTTTTTTTTGGTGTGTGTGTGGGGGGTGGGGGGACATGTATCATTTCTATCTAGCTAGGGAGGGCAGACAAGCAGAAACAGATAAACTCGATCGCGTACGTGCAAGAAAAGTTCTCTGGCCATCACTGAAATGTTTTTTTTAAATGCGTGGTGTATTTAAAAATTTAAATATCTTACTACTTTATCGACCCATTCCTGTCTGTGCATGATTTATATGTTACCGTGCAAGTCTACAAATTTGTGTTGATGATGACACTTGCCAAAAAAAAAATCCTGAGGCCTTGCAGAAAAAAGAACTGAGCGGCATGCAGGAATTTCCCAACAACTTCTCCAAAAATCACCTTGCCAAGAACTTATATCAACAAGAAGTTAAAAGGAATAATTGAGGTAGTCATCATCAGCGCTAGAGAAGGGATCTGGTTTTGGAACCTTTGCTGAAAACTACGGGAACATGTATATAGCATCCCTGCACATTTTACTTAAGATGCTCACAGTTACTCGTAAAAGTAGGCAGGCAATGCGATACAAGTCGTCGAAGTCACTACTAGTCACATATTCCAACTCCAAGTTATTATATATATTATCCCATGAATAAATCATGCATGCATGTCGAACTGAGGGAACCCTACAGATTCTTTCTTTTGTTTTTCTTTTTTTTTTCCATGGCTGGTGTCTCCCTTGAGCGCAGCAATCACAAGGTGATTGGGACTCGGCCATATATTATATGTGATAATAATAGGGTACAATAATCACTTTAAAGCAACCACAATGTTGTAGTAAAAAGTCTATTATACATTAGAATATTATATACCAGCTAGCTGAAATATTGTAGAGGTAGTCTATAGTATAGTCCATAATTAAGTAAATATATTTCTAATTCTATAGATCACCCCTAAGCAATAAACAATCATTTATTCTCTTTACTCTCTCTTCCCTAGCTACTGTAAGCAAGGGTCTAGAGGCAGCTGGTTGGGATTTTGATGATTGTTTATGTTAATGAACCCACTCTTCTAGTATATTCAAACTTTAACATTATGACACAAGAAATAGCTGAAGACTAATGACATAGAGCTGCCCATATAGACTACCTAGTCAAAATACATTGTGATTGCTCTTAGTTGTGCCACTTGCCAACAAGTTACCAGCAGTGTCAGAAGAAGAACAGAATTGAATAAATAAGATTGGTCTCGTCTTCTTCCTATATCTCTCTATTTTTCTTCTTTCATCCACATCTTATTTTTTCTTTCCTTTGCATCTTCTTCTCCCTCAGTTCCCCATTTTTTTATTGATGCACCAGTTGTAGGGGGGCCAGAGCCCCCAACCCCCTTGGATCTGTCACTGGTTGCATGTTCATTTCTCATTATTTGCATCAGTTTTAATTAAATCGATTAGACAATAAGTAGAGAGCATATATGTAAAGCCATGCAACAAAACTCAAAAGTGCATACATATATTGCACGACTGTCGCTAGAATTACTGCTTGTGACTCTCATATGCCTAAATATATACAAACTCTTCAATCTATCATCATGCTGGCGGGTGTGTTCCAGAAGTATCTAGCGGCATGTTTAGCTGATCGTTTCTATGGCTAATAAGTCGACTGATATTGTTTTTGGTTGTTTTGTAATGAGATAAAAACATTATATCATAAGCCGGGCTAATAAGTTAAGCTAATAAGACGTAGATCGATGAAGCAAATTATGGTGTACTCTCTCTATCACAAAAATGAATCCAAATCCTTCTTTATGAAAAGTTAAATAATCTTAAGTGTGATAAGATTTATAAAACATGGTATCAACCTTATACACCGTTATAAAAAATGTTTTTCATGGTTAATCTAAATATTAGTATTTTTAATACATTTGGTTAAACATAGGCTTGTTTGACTTATTGTTAAGTGAGATTTCCATTCTTTTTTTAGGGCGTGGCAGCAAGCACCAAAGATGCAAAAATGTAATTAGTAGAATCCAACCACATAAACTCAAGATGAATTAATTTTAGCGCATCACCTTTATGGACGATGCAGCATATATAAATGGTGACATTGCTTCATCACGTTGATTCCCTTGGCAAACTGCATGACCACACGATCAGGGAATCCAAAAATAAAAATCAGAATCAGAATCGCACTGAATTGCACTAGCCAGATTCTCCCTGCAGTACCCGGCTCATGAAGAGAATTCGTAAATCCAAGCTTCTTGAAAAACAATGGTTTCATCACGCCGATTTATTTGCACTGTACCCAGACTACTACTGAATAAACTTCACGATCAGCGAGGCAAATATAAAGCTAAGTTCAGGACAACCCTGAATCAGAAGGGCTTAGGTTCTCGCTCAGAGCACGATTAAGGTTTGTTTGGCTCAGCTTCGTTAGCTAAGCTGTTTTTTAGAAAATTGCTTCATAGGTAACTTTCTATGCGAGGCTTTGAAAAAAGTATTCGGCAAAACAACTTCATGCATGGAAATAGGGGAGAGACCTAAGATAAGCTACTTTTTCAACTTTATCTCAACTCATGTCTTGTGAGAGAGGTAGAAATAAAAATAGATGTTTGGTAAAAAAAACAGCTCACAACAACTCATGAACTGTACCAAATATACCCTAAATTGTATTTACAAATCTCTCTCTCTTTAAGAACAAGCAGGAGAGTTGTTCGTCATAATTGTCCAAACAAAAACAAAAACAAGACGCAGAGTAGAAACGAAGCAAAAGAAAAAAAATAATTATATGTGGGTCTTGTTACAATCATCTGGCAGGTTGATCACCGACACCTCTTGTTTTCAGAACCAAGTATTCGAACTCTAAAAGTTTGCATTTGATTCAAGATCAATGATTACACAACTTTTCCCTCTATTTTAAATTATATAAGTTATTCTAAAAATTTTAGAGAGTCAAAACATCTTAAGTTTGACTAAAATTGATCGCCGCTCATAGCTCTGTATATATGCAGGACTTAAACTGCTTATGAAATAAAGCCATGCATGGACGCATGGCGGACACATCTTCTGTACTCTTTCTTATTCTGTATTGAAATCTCTATAAGATACATTCTGTTTCTGAACAAATGAAGTAGTATCTTATACGACCATGGGTTGATGAAAAATATTCAAATGAAGAACAAATTAATTTGTGGTGGTGAAAGCGTCCTAGAAGTTGCTAAGTCCAACCACTTAAATGATGGGCCCAGCAACTGAAGAAGACAGTTCTTGGTCATCCTGCTGATTTCTTTGCAGTGAACCTGGACCACTAATTATGCTTTAAGAACACGATCAGGGGAAGCTAAACACAAAATTCAGAAAGGCCACATGGGCTTAGATTCCCTCTGTCAGACCACGAGTCACACGAAAATATCGGAAATCTGTGGGTCATTGTCTTATCCAATATCCAATAATGCTGTGGGCGCCCATTGGTTTCTGAACAGGAAAAATCTTTCCATCAGTTTCTTCCCTCGTTCAGTACGCGTATGGTGAGACTTGAGAGAGAATTCTACGAGAAGGTATTATGATTTTAAATACATTTACAGACCCTTTTGTGAATTAAATACGGTTACAGAATAACTGGTAAAAAGGCCTGGTGCATCCTGGACTATGTAAGAGCGTGTTTGGCATGACTCTTCTTGAGGGGCTCCTGCAGAGGAGTCAGAGCTGTTTTGGAGAAGCTTCAATTTGGGGCTCCTCCAAAACGGCTCCGGCTCCTCTGCTTTTTGCTAAAAAACGACTTCTTCAGAAAAATGTTTGATAGGGCTCCTCCAGAGAAGCCAGCGAGAAGCCCTGTCAAACAGGCCCTAAAAGCTACTTGTGAGGTCAGAATAGTGGCCACAAGCAAAAGAAAGAAAAAATAACAGTAAAAATGACCATGTGTGTTTTTTTTGTGTGCAGTCAGACCTAACTAGTTTTGTCAAAATATATTATACAGTGTATATGCTTCGTATATGTGAAGATAATATTCCTAATAATATAGTAAAATAACTAAGCTATAATATTAGTTTTTTATAACCTTTCTTAAGTAATTAAATACATGATCGATGCCGAATTTAATTTGTTGATGAATATATTGACATTTCTTATAGAGTCGTAGTCTTGTAGCTAGGTCAGTAGATAAGAAAAAACATCACTTTCAGTAACTATCTGGAGTAAGATGATCCACCACCCCATTCACCTAGACAAAGACAGCAGCGTTAGGATAAATATTTTTTCTTGATGGGTTAGGGTAAATATATGCATCCCTGTCGGATGTCACCCTGTGTGTTTTGCCTGGGTTATTTGAAACAGGTAGTATCAAATGAAAAATAACCGGACGGTGCTGGTGCCAAAAGAAGAGTACAAAAAAAATCTATATATATATTCTCCTCTTTGGATGCCACGTCATCGCGTCAACTTCTTGCCACAAATGTCGAGCCACTTGTCCAGGTACGATTCCTTGCTCCTTGGTCACCGCAGGAATATCTATCTCCAAGGTTTCTTTATTTTTCTCACCAATTACAGAGGAGACTGATGTAACATGGCACTACTCCATCTAAGCTAGCATATTGCAGGGTTTTGGTTTGTTCATACGTACGTGACCAATCAGCATATATGACGGCATATAGGAGTACAAGTTTATCTATTCTGAATACCACGTCAATCACTACCAAACGAATTGGTGGTGAGAACTTTAGGCCAAAAAAAAAAAAATTCAAAGTATTGTTATTGTGCTTACGGAGGACTGCATATATCTGAACATGGTCTGAGAGCGACAACGGTAAACTGAATAATTGGAGATGAACCCTTTGGAACTCAATTTTTGGCGTGTAAATACTTGGCGAATTAAAGAGAAATTTTTGGTACTATACGTGCGAATTGAATGGATTCGTCGTGGTTGAATATGTCTGGACTGCAGGAAGGACAGGAGGAGGGGGGCCTTGTTGAACTGTAGTAGCTGATCAGGCAATCTGCAACTGTGTAGCACGTACATGTCCCATCCATGTGTTTGGCAACATGCATGGAAATGTTGTCGATCAACAGCAGCTCGATTTAATCTATTATTTGTGCTCTGATCTGTCGTCATTTCAGGCATGAACGGAAGGCTGTTTTTTTTCTGAATTCATCCATTGCGTTTCAGTTCGACATGCATGTCCATCATCATCAACATTAATTAATTCAACAACCAGAAGATATTAACAACCTCCAAATTAAAGCCAGAGTCTGATCTACTACTAATTACGAAAATAATTTGGAATGTGGATAGGCTTGTTTGACGATATATGAAAATCATTGTGGCTGACAGTGAAATATATGTATATCTGCTGGCCGGGAAATTTTTCTTAGATCTTGGCGTGGGGGCCTAGCTACCAAAAGCAAGCAATTAAAGGTGTGGCGATGGAGGTGAATAATCTTGATCCGATCCACTTTGATGGAGCTAGGTAGCTAGAGGCTGTGATGAAGAGAATTTTGGTAGCCAGTAGTTACGTACGTGCAGCAGCCAATGGGGATGATGGAGACACGACACGACGTACACGTCCGTTTCACGTACGCTTATTAGTGGAGGTCGTTTTTTTTGTTTTAATTAATTTATTTTTTTATGGCACACAATTATTATTGCATAACATTAGCATATATAGATATACATGGCGATACGTGAGGGGGAAATTGGAAAGGAGTGTGTGAGTGTGTAGCTAGTGGAGTGGAGTGCAGCGTCAGTCATTGTTGTTCCTCAAAGAAAGAAAAGAGTGTGGCGGCGGATCGCTCAATTCCGTCCACCACGGAATTAACCCGTGAATCAGCGTGTGTGTGGTGTCGGATTCCCGTCTTTTTGTTTTCTCTTGTCCCACAGGATCAGAGCATTTCCGACGGCTCACAGGTGGAGGCATGCGTCATAATAGTCAGGGTGACGTGTCCGTTACATTTGGATGACTTCGGAATTCGGATACCTCTCAGCCGTCACGTGCAACCTCCTCTTCGTATCGCATGAACCGATGTGAGCGTGTGGTGGTGTGAGTCGGTACGGTGCAGTGCGTGATCGTCGAGTCCAGATACAGATACGTACGTACCTGAAGAATTGATGAGGCTGGCATATATATATAGATAGAAAGAAAAAAAAAAGAAGAAGAAACAAAATCTAGGGATCTCATGAACTGGAGAGAGAGGAGAGAGAGTTAGAGCAAATGATTAGGGTTCAAGAGATATGATGAGAATACCCCTTCATCCCCTATTTAACAGGGCTTTAGCTATTTTTCAAAGACCCCCTTAGATACATGAGTGAACTACCTAGCCTAAGCATTGCAGTCCAAGCTCCGGAAAATATCTCTCGCATTTTGAATGGACGGCCCCGCTTCCTGCCAGGAGTTGTCGTCGCCTCGACGCAACCTCCAGGATTCCGCCACGTGCCATCCCCGCTTTCTCGGAAGCTCCGCCCGGGTTTTGAGGCCCTCGAAACTCGCGAAACCCGCCACCGGTACCTTTCGGCTCAACTACCGAACCCCGAGTTTTGAGGCCCAAACTCGGAAACCGTCCTCCGATGATTTTGAGGCCCAAACCACCAAACCGCTCGACTCGAGCCACCTTGTCCTCGCCCAGTCGGACTCCGAGTCCCCTGAGCCTCCGCTCGACTCGCTCGTCCGCCGTCTTGACTCGCTCGACTCGGTCTACCTCCATGTCTTCTCGCACTCGCCGGTGCCAGACACTAGCCACCACAGCTAGTCCGCCGGCGCCCATGGTCCCTCAGTCCGAGCTCCGCTTCCGCCCTTCACCGCTCTCGGTCCATCGGCACGGCAAGCCTCTACTCGACCTTCTCCACGCCATTGACCACCATCACTAGGCATACTACCTGCACACCACAAGCCGATAGACAGGCACACATTTGCTTTCGCAAAGGATTAGTGATAACCGCTCAAACTGAAATACCCAAGTGTTTAATCAATCACTCATCACAAAATAAAACATCATGGACATATAACAATCATGTGTTCGCAATCACCCACCACGGCTGCTCTGCTGCCTTCTTGGACCCATGCTCCAGAGTCACACGTACAGACAGACCCGTTCCTGCCTTGCTGTGTCGTCGTCTCGTCTTCTCCCTCGCGTCCGTTGCCTGCTTGCTCTTGCTCCCATATGGGCCATGGTCACGCAGGCATGGTCCCGGGCCGGCCCGTCGACCCGCCATTTGCTGGCTGGGGAGCGAGCGACGACGAAGGATGCCCCGCCGCACGGTCACACACACACCCCGTCGGCAGATCCAAACCTCTGTCTTCTTCCTTTCGTTCGTTCTTTCTTTCTTTCTCCACAAGGCAGGACAGACACCAAAACCTGCCCGCCCACCAAAGCTCTGACGAGATTCCCATCGTGTCAAATTCGTGCACTGATCGCACACGGCCGGCCGGAGGGGGAGGGGGTTAGATGGTAAGACACGGTCGATGCTATATTACCTACAAACACCGGCACTGCCACGTCAATCACTGTCACGTTCCTTCGTTCTTTCTCACTCACGAGACCCTCCCTCACCTAGCTTCGTTGCTGCTGCTGCTGGTTTCCACAGTGAAACCAAGGTGCTGAAACTGAAAGCGACCCGACCCGGATATATATAAAGATTAGCTACCAGCGTTGGATGCCAGCTGGGGTCCACGTCACGTCATTAGCCCCGTCGTCCACCTTCTCCACCTATATAAACAGCAGCTTCATTCATTCACTCGACCTGAAGAGTGTGGAAGGAAGGAAGCAGCAGCAGCTTTCCTATGCTACCTTGATCCATCCATCTCAGCAGCTTCTGCTTGGGGGTGGTGGCCGACCGGGAGAGATTATATTAGGAGTACAGGCCGGGGTAGGATTACTATAGTTTCTACTAGCTAGCAAGAAAAGGAGGTGAGGATGTTGGCGGTGTTCAGCGGCGGCGTGGTGGAGGTGCCGGCGGAGCTTGTGGCGGCGGGAAGCCGGACGCCTTCGCCCAAGACCAGGGCGTCCGAGCTCGTCGGCCGCTTCCTGGGGACCTCCGAGCCGGCGGTGTCCGTGCAGCTCGGCGACCACGGCCACCTCGCATACTCCCACACCAACCAGTCCCTCCTCCGCCCAAGGTATACATACATACCAATCATGCATGCTTAGTTGCACCGTCCATCCATTCCATGATGCATAGTTGCATACCATAGCTGCTCTGCTTGCATCCTAGTAAGTTCCATGGTGGAGGATCCTAGTACAGTACTAGTATCTCTCTTTTCATTATTTATTTATTTATTTATTAGATCGTTATTAGAATGCTTGATCCGTCCAGCGAAAAGCAAGCAGCACCCCTTTTCCCCACTGGATTCATGGACGGATTTCCCACTTTATTCTGAGAGAACATGCTTATATATTTGCATACATCAGCCGCTAGTTTTCATATACATATAGATAGATAGATACTGTATTTATTTGTAATGTATGTTTTGTCTGTCCTGTATGTAAGAAACAGAGTCAGTTGCTCTGTTTCGGTTCTTCATCAGTAACTAACCGCATGCATGAATGATCTCAGTCAGTCACTTAGTAGTCATTAATCAGGCTGCTAAATTCAGAGTGTTTTGCGGATTTACTCACACCACGCCCACTTTGTGCCAATTATTGGACAGACAGCCGAGCTGACAGACCTCCCTTCTCCTTATCGGATCATGTTGCTTTCCTGAAAGAAAAAAAAAAAGAAGAGCAATAATGAAACACTACTACTGTTGCTGCCTCATCCCTTCCTGTAGCCCAGGACCATGCCTTGTCACCAACTCTACTTGTTGGCTTATCGTTTTCAGGACCTGATGATAACTGTCAGCCACAATTTTTTAGCTAGCTTAGGAATAGGATATATATGAGATATAGGAAACCATCACTCCACACTTTTAGTTTTGCGTACCACTGGGATTTTCAGGCCACGAAAAGGGGGCAATTATTTTTTACATTACATGCATATGCATATGTATGTACACATGGTCCAGAAAATTCAGAAAACCAAATACGCACACAGCAGTAATGAAACACAAACTAGAAGAAGCAGGAGATACATGTGGGCTTGCCATGGTGTCTAGAAAATTGCTGCCTCTGCTTGAAAAATCTGGTTTCCAAATGTTACCTGCGTCAAAGGCTTGGTGATGATCACATCACATCACATCATCACAAGCAAGAAACGGGACGAAAGCTACAGTCTGAGTTGAAATAGTACTATTATCATACTTATATTTGCTTATTTTATCTTATGAAAAATAAATAAATAAAGTGTGGCCTTGTTTTTCCAAACCCAAAAAGAAAGTCATCTTCCCCTATGCAGGGAGGAGGTGCTGCAATTTGCACGTCCACATCCTTCCTTCCTGCCACCACCACCTTACATTTACATAGACAAGACAACAAGGTGACTTGCCAACAAACAAACCGAGCCTCGTATTCTCCGTCTCCATTAGGCGGCTGCTGAATTATAGAATTACTACTACAATCCGACTATGGTTTAAGGAAAGCGACAGGCCTATATAATCTAATCTACTGGTGGTTAGTTGAATGAACACAATGAAAATCTAATTACTAGATTCATCTGAGCAGTGACAGTATTCAGTAGTAACTCTGATTCGGTCACTTTTTTTTTGTCCACATCCACATATGGTATGGTTAGCATAGGGAAAAACACACAGCCACACAGGTGACTTTGGCTCTATATGAACGTGGTTCTAGCCTTTGGCTTGAGAATTAAGAAATCTGCCAAAAGATCCGAGCACCCCTACTCCGTTCACCAACTGTACTCAGAATGGACAGGTAATTAATGCTCATCTTGGATGAAAAGAGCATGCAACACACAAACGGTTGTGGGAGGCGGCACGAAAACAGCAGAAAGCAGCGTTGACGAGGTGCGGCGCCGAGCCTCTGCGGGTAGGCACGGAAGCTGTGCTTTGCCCTTGCACAAGATGAGTCTCAGCGGTCTCACGTGGAGGAGGGGCCTGCGTTCTAGGCTCCCGTGGCCCGGTGCAGGATGCAAGGGAGGGGCCAGGCCGAAGGAGGACGAGGATGTCATGCACCGCCGCACGAACTGCTCCACCTCCCGTGGCGGCTCGGCAACCGGCGACGATGCGGATGGAGCGACCGCCGCACGAACTGCTCCCACCTCCCGTGGCGGCTCTTCGACCGACGACGACCGGCGACGAGGATGGGGTGAGCGGCTACGAGGATGCGGCGACCGGCGAAGATGCGGATGAGGTGACCGGCGAGGTTGCAGATGCGGTCAAGGGGCTGGCGAGATTGAGGATAGATGGATTTTTTTTAGGAACATTGGATTGTGGTGTGGTGCTGCGGGGGGAAAGTGATGAAGAGATAAGGCTAAGCTTCACGTGGTGGAAGCCTGCAGCCCTGCACCTACGCGTACTGCACTACCGGTCTAAACGACTCATATTTAAGGACACCGATTCCATCCTAGAACGACCTTCGTTAAGGGACAGAGGGAGACAGGGAGTATTTGGTAGTGATGAGAGGTAGTATGTGGGCAATCCAATCCGGCTTTGCTGCTGCCCACAGATCTGAAGAAAAGTAAGGTAGTCAGTCCTGCACGCACTAGATGGGCCAGGAGGGCCTGCGGATGGATGTGGCCATGATTTGTGGGCACTGCTTGCTCTGTTATATGTGCTCTGGTGTCTTATCCTACCAGTACTAGGCTGATTCATCATCATCACTGAAGAAGTAGCATCCAAGGAATGAGGAGTCCCACTCCATTCATTCATTCATTCAATCATTCATTCAGTCAGTTTTGACCTTTCTTTCCTTTCCTTTCGGTGCTTATTACTCAAAATCTTTCTTACCCACTTTTCGTACATGTTCAGGTTCGTATCATGGAATTAGAATCCATGTTTGTTTTCTCTTTTGTTAACAACAAGCTTAAGTACTCTAATTCTTTACGTTAGGTGCATCAAGTCAAAACGTCCCACCTAATTACTCTGAACTCTGAATGACAATGATGACGTACTATTTTTCTTCAGTGAGTCATTTCATTCATTCAATAAACAGGAAAGTGCTTGTTCTAGGCACCACCAACCAAACACACACACACACCAATGTCGTTTCTCATAATATTTGTTCTTTTCCGAGTCCTACCCAACAGAACAGCAGTTGCTGAGTCACAAGCTAGTCACAGCTCACGCAGACTGATGACGACAAATTAAAACAAAATTTTGTGTTGTTGCTGAATGGTGAATGCTGACCAGGTCGTTCGCGGCGAAAGACGAGGTGTTCTGCCTGTTCGAGGGTGTGCTTGACAACCTGGGGCGTCTGAGCCAGCAGTACGGGCTGTCCACCAAGGGCGCCAACGAGGTGCTCCTCGTCATCGAGGCCTACAAGACGCTCCGTGACCGGGCGCCCTACCCGGCCAGCTTCATGCTCGCCCAGCTCACCGGCAGCTACGCCTTCGTGCTCTTCGACAAGTCCACCAACTCCCTGCTCGTCGCATCTGTAAGCAAGCTTATCGATCTCTGTCTGAAGCAAATTAATGGACGTGCAGTGTCGGATTATATATGATGGTGATTCTGTCTATTTATTTACCTTGTAGTACTAATATTGCTTGCCTGGGTTTATATGTTTGCTCTGTCAGGATCCCGAGGGCAAGGTCCCGCTCTTCTGGGGGATCACTGCTGATGGCTGCGTCGCCTTCTCTGATAACATTGACATGCTCAAAGGATCATGTGGCAAGTCGCTCGCGCCTTTCCCACAAGGTAATCAACGCACGCGACCTCATCAAAGCAACTGTCAGATCATGTCTTGACTTGTGTGTTGGTTGCCAAGCACCAAATCTCTGAAATTGTTCCCAACAACTGCTGAAGGCAGCTAGTCTGAAGATTCAAGTTTCTGCACAACATCGATCCAACTACCCAAGAGCACTCATTCTGACTTCATTTCCAGTAATCTCATATATATATATGGTGCATTATTGTAGGCTGCTTCTACTCTAACGCCCTTGGAGGCCTCAAGTGCTACGAGAACCCCAAGCACAAGGTCACTGCTGTTCCTGCAGACGAAGAAGAGATCTGTGGTGCAACTTTCAAGGTAAAAACAAAATGGCTTGTAATTCTTGGAGAAGATCAAAACTCCAGTTTTATGCATGTACTGTAGTTACGTCAGAGATGCATCAATCATGCAATGTCTAGTACAGTACTAGTATTAAATCGGAGCACTCAACAAGGAATCATAATTGGGGGTACTCTGAACAGTTTTGTTCCTAGTGAGTACTCCTACAGTAGGAATCATAACTGCAGAGGAACTGAGCATGACAACGCTAATTGTCTGCACAGTTTGTATATGCAATACTATCTATGCGCTGTTGACTGACCCACACGAATTTGTAATTTGTAATTTGTAATTGCAGGTGGAAGCGTCTTCTACAGTCTTGACAGCGCTGCATTTCTAGGAGATATCCTTGTGGAGGGGCGTGGATGGGGCGCAATGCAATGCAATGCAGAAGTTTGTACATGCATGGTGGTGTAACATAGTGGCAAGTCATGTTTCATGCAACCGAATCTATCTGTGTATCATCTTTCATAAAAAAGACAAGTACTGGAGGCACTTAAGGGTTGATATGGTTGTGTGCGTGTACCTGTATCCCTAGATGTTCAACTTACATGGAACTTGGTAGTTGAGACATGGTGCTAATATAATGGATCGGTTGCGTGGAATGTGGAGTGTGTGTAATCTGTTCCAAATAACAAAGCTTTGTTTCTCGAATCAATCATCGTTGTTCGTGTGATATGATACCTCTGCTTTAGAATCTTGAACTAGCAAAATCTAGAATCCAAATCTTACTTATTACTCCCTCCGTCCGCAAATGAAAGCAAGTCTAGATTCCCCAGGCAGAGTTAGCAGGAACGAGAAATGACGCATGTGCCCTTAGCTTTTCTACTCTTTCCAACGCATCCACGGGAACAACAATGCTCTTCTTTTGTCTCTGGTACATGCGTCACAAGAACAACCACACAATTTTTCTGGCATTGTGCATGGTACAGCAGGCCTCCATCACATCGTACCCTGTAAGGCTACAATTGCATTCTTTGATGGACAAGAGGAGGGAGCTAGAATTGCATCTTTTGACGGACAGAGGGAGTACTAATTAGATGTCCCAATGAAGGCTCCACGTTAATTTTCACCAGATGCGTTAAGAAAAAAGATAAATATTATCTTACTATTATTAATTAGACGCCCTTATGAAGGCTCCACATTAATTCTCACCAGATGCACTAAAAAAAAGATAAATGCTAGAAATCTTACGTTAATCAGAAACATCCAACCATCAAATCAAAAGACTAGCAATTAATAATCATTGGATCTATTTTGTTTTTCCAAGAAATTACCCACATAGATAAAAAATAGCCAAAAAATATTATTATTTGTTATTAATCTGTTAACAGAAGCAAGATATATGAACACGTTAGAATCTTATCCCATGGGACCCACCAACTACCCTTACACTCGCCATTATAGATAAAAAGATAGCCAAAAATCTTACTATTTGTTCTTAATCTGTTAACAGAAGCCGGATATATTAACACGTTAGAATCCTATCCCATGGGGCCCACCAACTACCTTACATGGTTAGTTATTCTTTTGGCTGGTACTAGGTTAATTAATTAATTAACGACGGTACTCACCACCTTAATTAATTGATCTATTAACCCAAAAAATCAAATTGAAGGTTAATAGCACGGCAAGAAATAACATGTGTGTCAGGTTGCAATTATTGTATATAAAAAATAAAGACTAGAAATTTTTTCAACTATGAAGAAATATGAATCATCTATTGGGCATTCATCCTTCATTTTTAATTGCACTTTCAAGTTTATTCTCATTAGACACGTTAGAAAAATAAATTATCAAATTTTTTAAAATAATCTGAAATATTTGGTCATTATTTTGGTAGACTCTTATTGTCACCACAAAAAAATTGAATATGTTATGTCCTATAAAAAAATTAGCAACCTCTACCATGTTACCATTACTAATTGAAGACCCCAATGGAGTCTCCACATCACCTCTCAATAGATGCGCTAGATAAAGAGATATATTAGAAAGTCTCACAGTAATAAAAAAAATCTAGCCCTTAGTTTTGTAAAATATCATCATAATAATAATAGTCATTGGATCTATTATGCACTTCTGTCATTATAAAAAATGCATAAAGTGAACCCCTAATTTTACATTGAAATTACCCATTATTCCATTATGAAAAATAATTCAAAATTACCCCTAAATTTATATCTAAATTACCCACTCTTGCCATTATGAAAGATATTTTTCAATAACTTCCTAAACTTGTATCTAAATTACTTAGGTCATTTATGGTGAAAGTTAATTCAAATAATTTAACTAAATTTATATTAAAATTACCCACTTCTACCAATATGAAAAAATAATTTAAAATAACACCCTAATTTTTTATATAAATTATCCACATTGCTATTATGAAAGTTAATGCAAAGTAACACCTAAGTTTCCATTCAAATTACCATATATTCTCTTATGAAAGATAACGTAAAGTAACATCTTTTAATTTATATCTCAATTATCCACTTCAGCCATAATAAAAAAAATCAGATATCATTCAATTCTACATCTAAATACTACTGTAGGTTATTACAAATAATAATTAAATATCCATAAATTATGGTATATATTCTCAAATTACACAATTTTACCATTGCAAAGTTAAAAGTAAGCATAGTGCTATGCTCCATCTCAACCAAAACAAAGATATATTCATCAAGATAAATATTTATTTTTAATAGCTTATCAAGCATGAAAATTATTGTCTTAACTAAGCACATAGTATTGACACAAACATTTAAGTTATATTGATACTCCATGATAAAATTTTTTGGTAAGTTATTGTTTTGAATAATTTATACGTTTGGACTGAACTGTTATGCCATATCAATATGGTAAATCCATTTTAAGCACTATATATTATAATATGCAATATAAAAACTTGAATATCCTCTCAAATCTACATCTAAATTGTCATAATCGTCTTCTAAGAAATTAATATTAGTACACTATCATTTTCTTAAAGTAAACATACACCATCAATGCAAATCAATTTCACATGCACACATGAACAATAAATATATATGTTATGTTTTGTAATCATGAAAAATATTTCCTTAACGACTCATATACCAATGATAGTAACTAACTATTTAAAAATATATTAATAATCCTAACATTTTTACACATTTGTTGATATATCTATATTATCTAATGTTTCAGTAATGATGAAAAATATTTCATTAATAACTCATATACCATTCATACTACCTAAATATTTAAAATTATATTAATAACTATGACATATTTATCTAAGTTATTATGTAGTAGATTTCTTGATATATCTATATTGATGGTAAAACCTATTGTACATTATTATTTCTTGATATGAAAATACAAACATCATGAGAAGTGGAAGAGATTTGTGTAGACCAAAGATGGCTTTATATTTCCAGCCTTCAAGATTTCTATAGAGTAAATAGTGATGATGAGGTTTAAATATTATATCCTCTTAAGATTAGCATCGCTATCCAATCCTAGATTTCACGTCAAGCTCTACCACTGATCTTAAGCATTGCGGGGTGTAGATTGGTTCTTTAGTCATCATAATACTTAAGAGTGAAATCTATGACCTAAAATACTTATTAAAGGTAAAAAAACAAAGAGTTAATAAACACGTGTTTCAATTTAAGTTCATGATAAAAATCTATAGAGAAAACAAAAATTAGGTTGACGATGTCATACTATATGGGCTGCAATAAGATCACCATAGTTTAAGCTAAGGTTTCTACTAAATCCATACTAAAGGGACAAGAGAGAAAAATATTGATATGGATGAAAAAAATATAGATCAATGATCGATAAGTCTACCACAATCGGATAAATTGTAAGTTATCTATTTATGTTAGACAACGTATCAGATGCAAACCACAACCTTCGTGAAAACCCGTGCAAATCATGACAAAAAAATCCTTCTAAATTCACCAAAAATCACACATGTAGATGATATGATGATACACAACTTTGTACATATCTTGTCCAAACTCGACTTCATTTGTGAGATAAAAATAAGAAATTTCAAGTCAGAAAGGTGTCCAGATGTTTTGTTAAAAATTTGTTATTTTTATATCTAACAAACGAAGTCGAGTTTAGACAAGATATTGTACAAGGTTATGTATCATCGTATCATCTACATATGTGATTTTTTTATGAATTTAGACGATTTTTTTACCATGATTTGCATGGGTTTTCACAGGATATGTTCCCTTTATGTTAATTGTGTTAGAAAATGAACAAAATAAAAAATACAATTTTATTTTAAGTAACTTTTATCAGCCAAATATATTAACAATAACTAATGCTTATGTCTCTTTACATTCTAGCCTGTGTGAAAGCACGGATTGATGGACTAGGCTAAAAAATCCCAATGCGGCCACGATTATATAAGAGAAAAGAAACACGGGCATGAATCTAGCCCAATCCCGACAACTGTGGCCTTCTGGGCCAATGTCTAGTGCCTCACCCCCTCACGTCAGTATGGACCGGGCCGTTCTGTTCAAATCGCCGTTGGGCTAGGTGTAGGCCAGCTCTGTTCCCCACCTCTGCAACTGCAACTGCAACTCACCCGCCAAAACCCCAGGGTCTCCATGCTCCCATATGGCCGCCGGCGATCCGCGTCCCTGAGAGCTCAAAGGCTGCATCGCCTCCGCCGCTCCGAGGCCACCGTAGCCTGGCTGCGCTGTACCTACACTACACCCCTGCGGATGGATCGGAATACTGAGGGGAGGAATCGGATTCCCACGCACTGAACCCATTTTGTGGGTTGATTTCGACAGAAGCCAGGCCAAACAAACCACAGGTAAGCACAACTGACAATCTGGAAGCTTGCAGGGGTGGCTACGGGCAGGATGAAAGGCAGTGTTTGTACTACTGCCAAGAGATTTCCACGATTGATTGCCTTTAAGGTAAGTATTTCATTAAGGAGAAGAAGAATATTGTTTTTAAGTTAATTATAAGATGAAAACCATATTTCAGAATATTGTTGTGCAAAAGAGTATACAAGAAAGATATACAGGGACAGGGGGTTGATTGAAAGTCTGATCGCTTTCGTTGAGCAACTAATGAGCATCTGGACTTTCCGGAATGATGTAATTTTCAGAGGTCTACAAGCCAATTGCCTTCAATGTTTGGATATCTTCAGAACTTGCTTTAGACAGCTCCTATGGAGGGCCAAAAAGAAGTATTTCCCTGCAATAGAATTATGGTTAGAGGCTTAGAGCAATCTGTGTAATGTATTTTCTTTGTTTCTTTGTTTCTTTTTCCTAAACTCGTCCTCCTTTTCTTTAACTCTGTTAGTTGAAGCTTTTTTTAATCAACTTGGTTACATTTAATAAAATTTCGAGTAGGGGCTCTGCAGCACCTCCTGCTCGTTCAAAAAAAAAAAGTAAAAGTGCAAACATTGCCGACATTGTTGGCAACTTGGCATCGATTACAACTGAATAATTAGCAAACTTGTCTTTCCCCGAACTGCTCGTCTCGCGACGGGACCAAGTATGGAATTCCACAACGCCAGCTGCAGTTGGAGCATTCCTCCAGACAAGGAGATCCATGGGACCTCGATCGTCTCCAATTTCAGCATTCCGGTCAGGGACGTGACCACGGCCAGGTTTCCTGGGTTTATCCTTATGGGGTTGATGGGGGATTGGGTTTGTGCGGGAGGCAGTATGTAGACCAGAAACTCTGGTTGATGACGGTTGTGGTGGCGATCTTGATCAAGGCGATGTTTGTCCTTTTGGCTTTCTAGAATGGATTTCCCTAAGTTTGACATCAGACAAATGCCAGGCTTAATATTTCTCAATGTACTACAAATTTCGGACTCACAGCAGCGACTATATGCACTTGGTTGACAGTATATCGGAACCAATCTTTCAGAGGCAGCGCTGACTGAATTTGAGGTGACTAGTCTACCCATCGAGCTGGAGTTGCCGTCGATTTCGATAGTGACGTGGAAGAGACCCGATACAACCTATAATTTAAGTTAATGCTAGGTTAGTGTTATCCATACTCTCTTCTCATTGGTTGCTGGGCAAAAGATCAACACAGACTCACCAAATTTCTTGGTTCACACCTTTCTCGCTAGTGCCCAAGGAATAGCTAGCGAGATGGTTTTCTAACATCCTCTCTCGTCCACGTTGATTCCCAAGCCTAGACAGCAGTCAAATCGTCGGCTCAAATCGACTTGTCGGGACGCCCTTAACTCTCAAACAAACTGGGTCAGTGGAGGATTGTACAAAAGGCAGGCTTTTTAAGCAGATTGTTTATCGCATTCGTTTGTCTGATCATTCTCTCTTCGTCTGGTCGTTTCTGCGGCTGATAAGTCAGTTGATGTTGTTTTTGGTTGTTTTATTGTGTGCTGATTGTTGTGAATGACGGCGGATAATACAACGAAGAACACAAGATCAATCACAGCGAGACACAAGATTTAACGTGGAAAACCCCTCCAATGCGAAGGGAAAAAACCACGGACGTCAGCCAGCAAACACTCCTCACTATTATCAAGAGTCGAGTCGGTTACAAACGTCGTGCGACGGCTTACAAGAATAATAAATCGCTTAGTCTCCGTGGAACCCTAGTGACAGGATTATGCTCCGGTCCAAGCCTCCCGGCGACGGGCCTCCGTTTCGCTTCGTCAGAAGTCCGACCTTTAAATTGGGCTATGAATTTGAAACATCTTCAACACTGATAAGCCAAATAAACAAGACGATGAGACTGTAACATGTGGTTTATACTGTGGGACAGTTGGTGAGGAAGGAGGTACGTGGTTGCCGGCGAACTGGGGGTGACATTGACGGTCCGCCGAACCACATGGTGTGAACGTGTGGTACAGTTCTCATCTGGGTGAGGGCACTGAGGGGAGGGGAATTAGAGAGCAGAGACAGGAAGACCGAAGAGGGGAAAATGTGGAGGGAGAAAGAAGAAAGTGTGAGGGGACGTCTGGAGCGTACCATTATTGACCAAATCCACACACGATCGTCGTCCCTGCGCTTTTCCCTTGCTAAAGCGCCCCTCAATACAAGACGTCGCGGTGGCGCAGCAGCAGATTGCCCGCCGGCTCCACCGAGCAGTCGCCTGCCGGCTGTCGACACCTGAATCCTGATGAACAGGAGCTTCCACGACGCTTAATTCCCTTGGAGCAAGGTTCGTTGGCCAAGGGCTGCACCGCCTGCGCCTGCTCTGCTTCATCCTGGTACCGCATCCGCATCGGCTTAACACTGTCGTGCTCTTCCGGGGGCGGTCCTGCACCGGTCCTTGTTTCTTTTGTTCATTTTTTGCAAGTTATCGGCCGGCCCGCCACCGAGGTCAGCCCCCCACCCCACACCTACACACCCACCAGTGCGTGAATCTTGCAAAGCTTCTGTGGGCTAACAATCTCCCAACGCCTTCTGCCTTCCAAAAGTGCTGCTTAACCCAGTCATAAGTCTAGCTGGAGAGGGTTGGGTTACCATTCTTTTCCTTCCAAAAAGAATGAAGAGATTACCTGTCTCTTTCGGAGATTTGTTATATATATGTTCATCTTATTTTCGCCTCTTCCACAATTCAAATTGAAAAGTAATAGGATTCATCAATAATTGTTACTCCCTCCGTCCTAAAAAGAATAGATTTCAGGAGTTGTTATTATATTTTTCTATAAAGTTAGTTAAAGTTAAAAAGGTTTGGCTAACACGGATTTTAGAAGTTGATTTTTTCAGGGATAGATGGAGTACTATTGTTAGATCCGCCATCGGAGTTGAAAAGTGAGTGCTAAGTACACACTACATGGACATTTCCCAAGACAAACGGCTTGCCCTAGAGAAGGCATTATTAGATGATGGAACCGGGGGTCCAGTCGTCCTACCTTTCTTGTTCTTGGAGGCCATTACACAAAATTTCTCTGATGAACAACTAATCGGCAGGGGTGGATTTGGAGCGGTGTACAAGGTATATATGTGCACAGCAGTAATTCCCCGCTCTACATAAGTACATATATGCTGATAATTCTGTTGTCAACTGCAGGGACAGCTTCAAAATGGGATGGTCGTTGCTGTGAAGAAACTTCATAACAGGATTGAAATTCTAGAGGAGAATTTCAAACGTGAGGTTGCTTGTCTCAACGAGGCCAAGCACAAAAACATAGTACGGTTTCTAGGGTACTGTTATCAGACGCAACACACAAGGAAACAATTTGAAGGAAGATTTGTCTGGGCAGACGAGAGGCGAATGTTGTTGTGCTTTGAATACCTAAGTAAAGGGAACCTTTCTGACCATCTTACAGGTAACATTAATGTGATTGCAGATGTTGTTTCAAGCTCTATACATTTTCCAGGATAAAAGGGAGATTTGATCTCCATATATTCTTATACAGAGAAGATGCACTCAGCTTCTCTCTTTTCACTCTTCCATTTTGTGTATTATCATGATTTCTTGTTACAGGGCATTGTTCTGTTTTTCCACCCTCTCTTGACAATGCAATATGGAATAGTATAGTGCACCCAGCAAAAATTGTCCAAGACCAAAGTGCAATTACTGCTGTGGAACAATAGACAAAACCTCAAATGACTGTAAATAGTAATTTGGAGCACCTCAATATCAAGACAATATGTTGGCAAGCCCATATTTTCTCATAGGATTTTCAAACAAAGTAGTCGCTGGTTTGCTGCAAATTGCCACACCCACGTTTTGGCCATGCCAAATTTCAGCAAAGAAACATGTTCTGATAGTATATTGAATATGCATATCTCACATAATTAACCAAGTTGGATGTCTCTACTGTCAAATTGTTCGTCTGATGGCATAATAAGGATTATTAATTGTTGTATTGCATCCTCTTCACAGAGCCATCTACTGGACTTCAGTGGAAGGTCCGCTATCAAATAATTAGGGGTATTTGCGAGGGCGTGGGCTATCTTCACCAGAAGCGTATTATTCACATGGATCTCAAACCTCAAAATATACTACTGGGCGATAGCATGGTGCCTAAAATTGTGGATTTTGGTCTATCAAGGCGCTTAAGTGAAAGCCAAAGCAGGACTATTACTGAACACATAGTTGGCACTCCGTACGCTACAGTTCTCACGTCCATTTGTTTTGGGACACCAATCAGCTCTATTGCCCCCTGTTCATTCATTTATCACTCACAGCATCAATTTTCATGCATGCAGGGGATATATGGCACCAGAATTTATAAGAAGCCAAACAATCACATTTAAGACAGACATATATAGTCTAGGTGTTATAATCATAGAGATTCTGATGGGATATAAGGAATACTCCAATGTTGACAAGGTGATATAATAATCATTTAGATTACTGTTTCAATATAATGACTCAAAAAAAATTGAACAGTTTGTTAGGTGCTATTCATCACTGCTAGCGGTTTCCAAATGTAGATCAAAGTATATGTGATTTATACATCTTCATATTTTGGTTCCCTATTTGAAAGGCTGCTGCCAACATATATTACTCCTAACGCACTTCTGATTGCACAATAATTCGTAGGTGCTTCGAAGTTGGACGAGCACGTCTGTGAAATCAGAGTGTCATCCAAGACTACTAGAACAAGTAAAAGTATGTGCTAACATTGGTATAAATTGCATGGACGATAACCCAGGGAACAGGCCGGCTATAGAGGATATTATCCATATACTTGATGAAACAGATCTTTCAATCTCTTCTAGGGACTCTAGCAGGTTTGTCCCCAAGCCTGCAAATAGGTCACTTTGGAGATTTCATGGAGAAGTGCTTAAAAACGTAAATGCTGGCTTATGGATGAACCGGCTTTCTTCCCTATATTTCTCCGTTAGAAGTGTTGGAAGTACTTCATCAGCAGGCCAGCAGGTATGATCAGTTACAGTAAAAATGTAAATGCTATACCACAAACTTTGTTTAATAGTATCTTCTTTTCCAGCCGGTGGATGAGCCGGAGTCGACGACTGTTTTTTCAGCATTATCCCAACTAGAAGAGCCAGAGTCGACGAATTCCCAACGAGAACAATCAGCGTTTGATAGGTTTTACCAGCACTATCGACCGCCAAGAAAAACATGCAAGCCAATGCGAATTAGTGCATACACGGCGTCAAAGGAGACCACCACTGAGGTGAGTATGTATACATTACTACTACTGCCAACCTTAGGTCTTGTTTGAATGTGTATATATCTCCGTCAAACCATATATGTTGGAGTGTATTTAAACTAATTTTCACTTCAATTCATATAGTTTGAGGTAGATACATATATTTTCAAACAAAGTCTTAGAGGGGAAGCAAAACATGCGTATCAACCATACATGCCGCGTGCATGCTGTGTTGTTGAAGTTCAAAGGTACTCACTCTGTTCCAAATTGTATATCATTTTAATTTTTTATGTACATATTTTTTTTCTATATATAACCTATATATACATTATGTCTAAATAAATAGTAAAACTATATAAATAAAAAATCCCAAACAATTTACAATTAAAACAGAGGGAGCAATAAGATTATAGTTCAAAAGATCCTCGCTTTTGTGGAGGCGCATGACAGGGCGTCATGTTTTCTCATCTGAGTCGACTAGGCAAAGGACATCGTCGTGCACCGGGCGAACTGATTGAGCTTGTTTTGCAATTGGGTCTTGGCTTGAAGCCGCGCCTGCCGCTCGATATTGTTGTTCATGGCTGCCAGGTATAGAGGTGAAAGGGTTTGGGAGAGGGGAGGCGATGAGGTTTGAGAGAGGAGATGGAGTGAGCGAGGGTCAAAGTATACATTTTTTTAAGATAATTGCAACCAAAATATTCAATTTCTCCTAGTGAGATGGAGTTCTCCTAGTGTTTTGATAGTCAAAATTTTTTCCTACTAAATGTCTCCTAGTGAGATTTCCATATACTATGACTTGTGGTATTGTTTGAAAACACCAGGACAATTCCACCATTTCGACAGTGAATGAATATTTTATACCCGGCTTTATCTACTGAAGTAGAATCAGGTTCGAGTCTTAAGCCTTAGACACGCAAAGGAGTTGTAAAGCACAACCGCTAATTGGCTAAAGACAACGAAATAAAGTTTTGACTAAACAGACCAAGCTGAATATGTAATTACTATCCATAAAGAACTCCATGGCAGAACTTTCAAGATGTCGACTAGCTTGATCAAGGTGTCTCGCTGGTCGTCAAGTTGCCATAACCTAGCCCATTGGCAAAGTCAATGCATTCTTTTGAATAGAACCTGCAAGAAGATTTTGGTCTGCATTTATTAAAAACAAAAACCACTTTGTTTTTAGTTAGCCAAATTGCTTAGCAAAGAGTCGCTGCTGCAGTTAGAAGCAATAAGTTATGTTTGGAACCACCTAATTTTGACCAACGGTTGAATATATCATCCATATTGCTAGGTTTTATTATGCCAAACACTATATGTATCACGCGCCACAAGAATTTCACATATGAACAATTAAAAAATGTTGAATAGACTCTAGTAAATGGTAAAAGCAACCATTCTTGTCACCTTTTCAATTACTTCTAGCTAGATTGTCTTTAGTCAAAACCCCTTTTTTTCATACCACCAAAATACTTTGATCTATTATATGTGCATGCTACGTCTCACTATTAATTATATTACGTATTATGTTGTTACAGCCAAGTCCCGGGTTAAGTGAGACTAAGCAGCTGGAACTGCACCCTCTTGAGCTCTGCTTTTCCTTGGAGGCCAAAAAGCCTATCGACTGCCAACTGAATTTAATTAACAGGACAGATCGTGATGTGATCTGTCTGATTATACCGCAGTTCCCAGATATGTATACTTATACAGATGAACTCAGATACTACCGCTTGTATTTGGATCCAGTGTCCACTGGTCTTTTGAATGTGACAATGGTAGAGCAAGAGAAGACGCCAGTGGACACGGGCATGTTTCTCATAATAATGATCGCCATGGGGACAGAAAGCGACGACATTGAAGATCTGATCTCATCTGTTGACTACGACTTCTTCCCCAAGATTGATGATGATTTGTTGATGCGATTGGAAGAGTTGGGTGGCGAGATGCATGCCGCCGCAGTGTTGACGACGATTGTAGCCTGCCCGCCAAGGGATGCCCCAAACCCAACGGTGAGTTCACTCCCCGGTCCCTAGCTAGTCTGCAATGCAGTGATCGACGAGTATGATATCATATGTTATAATCTGGCGACAAATAAATACCTTTTTCCTCGTCTCAGATCGTATCGAGTGTGAATTTGGAGTTCGTGAAAGCCATAGATGTGCATCCCGAACGGTCCTGGTGAGCAGATTCTGACGCCACCACAAGTTCTACTAGTGCTTTGGTATTTAAAATTTAGTATAAAATTTCACTTTCCCTGGTAAATATCCCATATTAATAATTCTCATGTGTTGTAACTAGTGGTAGTGCTACTACTTAAAAACACTAGGAGAAGTCCACTATTCTAAGGCCCAGTTTGGGAGAGCTCCACTTCCTGATTCTTCAGCTCTGCTCCTTGATTCTCCGATGGAGTGATTCATTTGGAGAGCTCTGCTCGGTGAGGGAGCCGGGTGAAGAGTTGATGGAAAGTTTTTTTACTCCCACCTCGTAGTATAAATGGAGAAGTGATTCTCTGCTGGTGTTCACCTGAATCAGTTGACATTTTAAACGTTTGGTTGGATGAGAGTGATTCTCTTCGAAGAAGTCGGAGCTGGAGCTCTTCTAAACGGGGCCTAATAGTGCGACGGCGTCGTCGCTAGGTGCTGGTCAACTGGTGTATATTACTCATTACTAGACATCGAAATGATGACTTCGATATATTTAGCTTGCATGCGCTTACTTATTTTGCGCTCCATTTTTCCTTGTATAGGATTTTGGTGGGTCATGACAAATATGTTTCCATCTGGCACTACCAGGTAATGACATAAAGTTTTAATGCTTTATATATGGTGGTTGGAATAAATAATAATAACATATACAGGTCTTGTGGTGGTTGGGAAAAATATAGACCGTATGTCAGCATAGATGGTAGGTGGGGTTAGTACCAAAATATATGGGACTCATACCGATGCTTTTTTTTTGTTTTTATAATAAAATTAAATGGTAAATTGGTAATTTTAAACTGCACTAGCATATATGCACATGTGTTACAACAGAACTTAGGAGGTGTTTAAAACTGCTCCACAAATTCAGCTATGCAAACTCTACCGTGGAGCAGTTCTAAAAAAATTAGAGTTTGTGGAGTACCTCTTTAGGTGCTCTCGTAACTCTACCATTTTTTCTTGAACTGTGTGCGTGGAGCTGAAATCGTTTAACTAAAAAACGTGAAGCGGAGCTGATAAACATTGAGCAGAGTAGTTCCAAACATGCCCTTAATATGTCTTGAAATTGACTTTATTATCTTCAAACATGGGTTGTTTTTTATTCATATATTTATTTCACAATACTACGGAAATCTAGCATAGTGATACTACAGGCACACGTCATAACGAAGCAAACTTATATCTAATATATGTGCCACACAACCACACATATAGTTCTTGTGCCTAAGCATGTTATAAGTTTAGAGCCCGCTTCTCCTCTCTCTACTCTCTTCTATTCTCCACTTACCATTTAGCCACCTTCCAAACCCTTATTATACTTGCTCTTAGGCCCAAGCTAGATGAAAGAATCAAGATACCCACAAGGGAGAGGGGGTGAATTGGGCCCATCTAAAATTATTTCAGAATTTAAACCTATCCCTTAGCCAAATTCACCCATGCGCCTAACAAGTGTTTTCTATAACTACTTACAAAAGCTTTGCACCCTAGTTTCAACCCTACAACAGGATGGCAAATATGTGTAATGTAAATGAAAGGGACAAGACGGTATTTTTCTAAGGTATCAGAGAATTGACACTCTCTACTGGTCCTTATTGGAGCACCTGTACAAGGGTGTCACTTGCCATTGAATCGTGCAATGACCAATTTTTCTCTCTAATGGTTGATCTTCTCCGCTCTAGAATGATGGATCACTAGTGTCATGTACAATCACCAACTTGGACCTCTCAGAATCGCCATTTAGAGATCACCAAGTTCCTCAACACCACCGAATATTCTAGGTGACACCAATCACAAAGAGTAATAAACAAAAACTCTTACTTGACTTAACCAAGCCTAGTGAGAAGGGTGGATGCACACTTGCTACTTCCTAAGCACTAATAGAGTCATTAATCTTTTATTATAAAAATCCAAATCACTCCAATAGGCCAAAGCACTCTCTTTGAACCCAACATGTAGCTAACTCATCACATGTCCTTGAAAGTAAATATGCACGAGTGGAGGGTGTATACATAGGTCACATCCCCAAAACAAGCCATTAAACTTCCACTCAGCCGAAATACAATCATCAAATAACTTTGTTGGTGTTTTTGAATGAGTACCATAGGGTTCTAGTGTTAGGAATATGCCCTAGAGCTAATCATGAAGATGATTATATTTCGATTGTATCCATGATTAATAAAGCGTTCTTTGAATATCCATTATAGACAACGAGTATTGATTGACGATTATGTGAATTATTTGTGGAACTCAATTACTTGAATGGTTATTCTAAAAGTTGTCCCTGGTCGGCATTCTTGTAAGAGCACACTTGAATATTAGACCAGCACATGTATTAGTTGATGGCTATGTTTCACAAGTCATAGACATGGAGATGTCAAACTAATAATGTGGGCACATGTGAGACATGTAGGCTGGACTGACCCAACAAGAGAAAGTCTCTATTCATGTCATGTACGTTATGTCCTTAGACCTGAGATTGTGGTATGTACTCAAGATGTGAAACGATCTACTTAGAGACTATCAAACGCTACTCCGTTATTGGGTAGTTATAAAGGTGGTTCTTGGGTGGTCGGGAAACATGCTATGAGACATAGACAATCAAGATGGAATTTGCCCCTCTCTTCGTGAGAGAGATATCACTGGATCACTCATGTGATTGGATCAACAAATGCATGGCCGTGCTTGGGTTAAGTGTTAACCCACGAGTTGAACCATATATCGAGTGGCAAAGGGAATAACTTGTACATGGTCATAGTGGTTCGTCTGATATGATCATAGCGTATGCATAGGAGTTGACACGCCTTGCTAGAGGCCGCTATCAACTATTGGTCGAGTAAGAGTACTTGGGCCATGTCTATGTATGCGTGAGCCCATAGGGTCGCACGCTTAAGGGGATGGAAGCCTAATTCGGGTTGGACCCGAATTAGACTAGGTTTAGGGTTTCTAATGGGCCTCCATCGTGGGAGCTCGTCAGGACGCCTATATAAGCAAGGGGTGGGCGCGGGGCGATATTGATCTACGCCTTTTGGCAGTCGTCGTCGCCTCCCCACGCTCGTGCCTTTTGCTCCTCGCGGACCTAGCAGTCCGGAGGCGCAACGCTTCCTCCCTGCACGTGTGGGATTCCTCGAAGGTGCTGCATCTGGAGCACAAGGACGAACCGCACGAAGGGGACGTTGAGATGGACGACCACGCAACTGCACTGCCTGCTGCGACGCGCACGACTACATCAAGTCGTCTTCCGCTGCACCTGCGCGTCTAGTGGTAATCCCGTAACCTATGACTAGCAGTAGATCCTGGTTTATGAGGTCGAAAAGTTTTGTTTTCCGGCTAGCGTAGCAACCTCTTATTCCTACATCTAGTGGCTCTCCAATGGCTAGTTTCCAGTTAGCCATTAATGTAGGGGCTAAGTTTTGATGGCTCACCAAGTGATCCAATGAGTCTAGGAGCTCTCTACATCATGTCTAACTGAAAGGACCTTGATGACGTCTAGATGGGGGTGAATAGTCTTGTTTAAAAAAACTCAAACATTATTGTTAATAAGTGTGCGGCACTAGCACTTCTTCGTGCAACACTACCGCTCAACCCCACAGCACTATCGCTCAGCATAGAGAGTTCTGCAACAGCCACGCCTATGATACAATCTCAAACCACACTTGTAGAAGTGCTTAGAGATGTCTAGAGGCAAATTCATGAAGTACCTACAGTCACAAACATGCACAACTAAGTAGATTGAGTGGAACACAAATAATGCAATTCAAAACATAAAAGGGAGAGGACACACGATTTATCCTATGATTTAGCTCCCCACCAAGGCTTGCATACCTCCACATTATGGAGGAAGCCAAAATGTCTTTGGAGTCTCTTTCAACTCACTCCTCTTCTTCCACTAAGATTTTGGGGGCAATACAAACTTTCCCGCGGCTCATTATAAGCACAAGAGCTTACTTGGCGATGCCTAGCTATCTAGGAGGCTTCACCTCTAAGAGTAACAAATGCATAATAAATTGACGAAGCCCAATAAGTGTTCAAGGTTTGAATTGATTTAATATGCTCTCTAATGCTTAATCACACACTAATCACTCGCTATCACAAAGAGGGGGAATAGAGAGAGTCCATAACAGGCTTAGAATAGGTTGGGAGTGAAATTGGAGCCATCATCCTCACCAGGAGGCATGGGATGGATATATATACCCACCCACAAAAATTAGTCGTTAGAAGTAAAAAAAAACTAGCCATTATGGCTTATACATGTGCAGCACTGTTGCACCTACACGTGGCACTATCGTGCCACAATACTGCTATGAAGATTTGGGACACTTCTGTAGCCTGAAAAAACAACATAGGTCACCTCACAGAAAACACCATAACTTTTTACTTGAACTTCATTTTCAATCATCTTGGACTTTCTAAAAAGCTTGTTTCGAGGTTTATATCCACCAGAAAGCTTGTTTCGAGGGCTTTCTAGCCCAACCAAGAACAAGTCCAAATATAAACAAGTGTAAACATTGTGCTATGTGTTTCTCTCATGTTAGCACCCAAAGTTTAGTTAGTTTCAGAACTAGAGACTTGCTTATGATCCGTACTACATCCCCCTTGATAGTACAACATAACTATACTCAAGATTAAGATAATATAACCAATTCAACCACTTGAGTCTTGAATGTCTTTATATGTCATTTCTTATCAATATTACTTCATAAGGGTTGCAATCATCTTTGTCTCATTTTTTGAGCAAACACACTTTTAACATGTGGCTAGAACCATTTCGACACATATGAGTTCAATCCATGGCTTTAAGTCACTTCCACTAATGATTTGATCATCAACACACTATGACTCCTTATAGCTTGATTAGTACCTTGACTCAATGCAAGTACTATCTTCGTCACCTTAGCCATGGTACTTCGATTCTCAAGCCATTACTTGCCCTTCACTTTTGATTAGTCCCTTGAATCCATTTCCATGCTATCTCCACCTTATCAAGCAAACCTCTCAAGTCACATAGTATTAAGCATACATTGGAAACCATTTCTTCAATATTATAATCTTTGCTCAAGTATCTTCTAGATATGAATGTTGAGATCAATCAAGCTTTAGTTTGATTCACATAGAGACATATGAATCAATCATCAATACGGTCAAGCCAATTCATGATTCCATATATCCTCTACATTTTGGCTTGACACTCCTAACACTCACTTCAATAACTATCTACATACTTCTAGCTTGATCAAATTAATGCAAACTAATTTTATAAATCTTTATCCACGCAAGAAAACCAATGTAGAGACCATCTTATATCCATTATGCATTGTCTTCTTTGTCATTTGACCTTTGCTTGACCTTTCCCACTTATGCACTCTTGATTCATTCTTCAATCATTGAAAGCTAATTCACTATCAAACTCCTTTTTGGTTCATGAAAAGCAAGCCACCTATGTAAGACTATTCCATGTTATGGACTCATGTATCATTTACCATTCGCCAAATATGCTTGCTTTATCATGATACTATTATATACCACAACATATAATCCATTTCCTCGACTCCATTTGCATCATTTCAATAAGCTTCCAATACAACAATGCACAACTTTGGCCTTCATTTGAACATATGTGGATTATCATCAAGATTGCCTTCTTATTGAACCTTTATACACTTCTCATTCCACAATCCACAATTGTATGCAATAAACTCAATTTCCTGTTGATAGATCTTTAATTGAGTTGTCATTCAATTCACCAAAACTCTATAAAGGGCTACATGCAATTTCGACAACCTAATTGAGTATTCTAGGTATCATATTTTCCACGAGAAACCAGAAGTGTACTAACTAAGACTCAAGATCATCCTATGATGATATAGGAGAGTCTATGATAAAAGGGTAGAGAGGATCTATATAGCTATGCTATATGGTCAAGGTCTGGTAGGAATAAAGGGTTAGTTACCCCTCTCTTACAAGAGGCGATAGGTGAACAGAAGGAAGTGAAACCCTACTAGAAGCGCCCTATATCATTATGATGGCCTTACCTTTTAAGAACTTATCTGCCACACATGGTGGAATACTAAGACTAGACAGGGCTACCACCACCTACTAGCATCCACAAACAATATTATTGATAAGCGGTCTACATAGGCAATAGCCTAGACACCGCATCTATGCCACTCTTACTACTCTAATCTACTAGTAAGGACTAGAGCACCCCACACAAGAGCCTAGACACCGCATCTATGCCACTCTTACTACTCTAATCTACTAGTAAGGACTAGAGCACCCCACACAAGAGCAGAGCAATGCACAGGTCTACATAGGCAATAACCTAGACACCACATCTATGTTTTGGATGTATTACTTACAAGAAGGTCACATCCGCTGAAGTACACCATGGAGAAGATTCCTAACAGCTTAGGGGCTTTCTCCAAAACACTTCCCTCACTTTCTCCTTACTAGCATAACACTAATATAGAGCTTCGCTAAACCACTAAAGAGTGCTTTACTCTATTCTATGATGACATGAGAGTGAGGGCCTAAGGGGTATTTATAGATGGAAGTGGAGTAGGCGCTACTCTGGCACTACGTCATCGATCCAGGTGACCTCCATCCTCTTACCTTGGACCAAACCATCATAGAATGGATAGATGGGATCCCTTGAGGAGCATGAAGGCATGCAAACTTCAGTGGGTGAAGCTAGCATCCCAAAGGGTCCTAGGGGGTCGGTCGACCCCCCTATAACACTTAGGCCTAGCCACCTTCTTCTAGAAGGTGTCCCCATGTGTCATGGACATTGTAGTTGCTTCTCTCCTGCTGGATCCTTCATTGCCACATTAGTGATCCATGTGACTTCATCTTGAGCCGTTCAGAGAAAGCACAAAGTTGATTTGAAGATTGGAATTGACTCTGAGGTACTTCTCTTGGATTATTTGGGCCCCCCTTATGTGCCCTTACAGTCCTGTTTTGGTCAAAAATGTTATCTCCTAAAAAATATAGCTCAAGGTACATGTGGAACTAGTTATTGATAAAATATGTTCTCGTTATGTTATTTTTACTTTGATTCTGAAGCATGTTGATGGTGTTTTAAACATGTAATTTGATGGATTATCCACCATCAACACCCAAGTAGAAGCGAAACATAGTATGACTTTCACTCTCTAGTCACTTAGTCTAGGCCTTATCGTCTGCTCTTCACTACTCCTGGTTCATCGCACACAAAGTCCACACTTGATCTTCTCCATTGTCATCAACCGTATTGACACACTTAACACTTGCACATTTATAAAGCCTAGGGATGAAAGGCCCTAAATTGCTAGAGGGGGAATAGCTTATAAATATTTCTACAACAACACTTAAGACAAGTGATTAGTATGACAAATGGCGATAAGCAAATGTTGCACTAGCTCTACTATAAATTCAATCCACCTATACCACAATTTCTAGTAGGCTATTGTTTCTATATAAAGCAACAACTAGAGAGCTAGTAAGAAAGCTAATTACAACTAAGTATGGTAAGCTACTCTGCTAGTTTCTACTAGCTAGATTACCACAAGCTCTACACAAGTTTAGCTATGAAAGTAATGCAAGGTAGAGTGAAATAGTTATACCGCCATGGCAGGTGAGAGAGTAATTAATCAATCATCAAGGGAGACAATGAGACACAAAGATTTTCTCTCGAGGTTCACTGCTTGTCGGTAATATAGTCCATGCTGTGATGACCATTCAACTTGGAGGTTCACATGCTAATAGGCACACATAAGCTAGCATAACCCAAAAAGGGTGCCACACAACCAACATAAGAGGAGGACACTCAATGTCACAAACAATGCACTAGCATCACATTTCGTGAGCTTTCATGGAGAATAGGTGCAAGAATCCCTCACAAACTCCAATGGTTGTGGCCAAGAACAATAACCAATCTTTCCAACGCTCCTCTATTGCACCAAGTTGTCTAGGTGGTAGCAACAACCAAGAGTAACAAGAAATCCATAACAAAAATGAACACCAAGTGTCACTAGATGCAGACTCACAAGCAAATACACTTGGATCACTTAATCTCACTTTAATTAACACTATCAAGCAAATAGATGAGTGGGAGGGAGTATGCTTAGCTCTAGAAGATGTTAAATGTATCAAAATGCCAAGAGAGGCCTTAAAGCCAGCCAACAAGTATTTATAAAACACCCTCAACAAATTGAGTCGTTACTCTTTCACAGACATGACAGGATGCGCCGCATCTGATGGACCAACGTCCGGTCCACCAGATGAGGTCATGCGTCACTCATATTTAACATGGCCATTCGATCCCAACGGCTATCTCTTTTCACACGCGTGTTAATGTTGCACCGATTGTGAATGTTAGTATGATTGGACGCATTGTCATTTTGTAGAGAGTTTTCAGAGAGCTCTTGGAGCTAGCGACTGGACACACCTAGCATCCGGTGCTTTGCTCTCCTCAGCACCGCTTACCACGTCAGCTTGACCGGACATTGTACAGTCGCACCTGGTCAGACTGACACATCAGAGTCTGGGCGATATCCATAGAGGTGTTTTGATGATCGTACATGTCCAGTTAATACTAGCCGGACCTCACAACGTCCGGTCGCCTTTACGTAGATACTCTGAGCCTAGGGTTAGCCACCAGACACGTCTGGTCACACTTAGTGAATCTTGAACCTTCTCTAGTCTCTTCACTCTTGCTCTCATGTGCCAAACATAATGTGTACCACCTTTGTGTATGTGTTAGCATATTTTTAAAGCATTTTAAGGGTTTTAGGATAGCACACTAGGTCCTAAGGCAAATGAATGTATGTATTCACCCAGTGGCACTTGATTACCACAATTACGGACGATTTTCTCCTCTTAGTATGTCACACCCAATTTCAAGGACGAAATAGGATGCATAACATTATGTGTGCCCAGGAAATAATCCACACATAAGTTCACAAATTACAAAGTAACATCACAGAGTTTAATACATAGCGTACATATATCCATTACATAAATAATTAAAGTAAACAGAAGATACAACTAGCTCTCGAGGCTCCATCTCACAGGGAAGGTCAACTGGTTGACCAAGCCTAGAAATCTTCAGGAAACTCCTCATAGCCTCCTGCTTCTATTACCCATCCGGGATTTTTATCCAAAATTGAAAAGTAAACAAGCGTGAGCACATTCGTACTCAGCAGTATAACATGGGGTTATGAAGCTCAAAAGGATGACACTGGCTTACTGCGTTTAGCACTTTTAGTTGGTCAAAGTTTTATTATTAAGTAACATCAAGTTATGCTTAAGCCCCAAAGGATCCCACTTATATCACTGCCAAAGTTAGGAGAACATAAACATCATCGTTATGGTGGTAACAGGAACATAAAGATTGGTCAAGTTAATTAATTAAACCGTCAGTTTTCCGGGCCGCTCGTAACCGTGAGCACGACTGATATATCAGTTTTAACACTCTGCAAATGTTGTGCATCTTTACCTGTGAGTCGTGATGCCCCGAATGCCCGGGTTAATTACTCCCATAACACTGCCAAGGTGAGTGGGCGGGGTTCACTATGAAACCTTTCATAGTATCTCGTCTAACAAGATTAGGGCCGCTAGGATTGGCAAGGGGTGATAGAGCCCCCCTTCCGAGTAGCATAAAGACCGCAGCCTACGCTCAAACTCGGACAGAGGCCGCACTATAACCAGCTCGGTAAGAGCCTAATGCGCCCTTTCGGGTAACCGCTAATGAGCTAGAAAAGAGCTTATTACTGAGTTAAAGCCAGAGCCATGTAGCTCTCACGGTAGCACTGTCAGTCCCAACTTTTGCCAACAGTGAGTTATTATAAAAGGGTTATGTTCCAATTGCCATAAACAGGTTCACCAATTCATTCAGAGCATTAAATCATTTGGCAGGGATCATGTATCATTTCATAAAGCACTAGCCATCTACCCATATGCATAACCCATAGGAGTCAAGGTAAAGGATTTCAAATCTATGGAAATATACTACGGGTATCAATTTAAACACATGCACATGAAATTATGATTACGGTGAATAGGATAACAAGGTAGGTCCCATGCTATACTTGCCTTGGTTCTCAAAGTCTTGCTGGTCAAAGCACTCCTGATCAAAGAACTCCTGGTCACCACCAAACTCCTCACCGTCTAAACTCGATCACGGCATTGCAACAACACACATTCCAATTTGCATACATACAAAGCAACAAAACTACTATTAGAACAGTACACCAGCAACATTAAACAGAGTTAAAAGGTTTATAAAAAGATACTACGCACTGCTACGATCATTTCAACGCGAATTTCACGAAAATCGGATTTAAAAAGCAAAAGATATGATTTAAACTAGTTCTCTAAGAGCATCTTTAGTATTTAAATTAACCTTGAATTTAAATATTTCAAACATGACTAACAGATGGTTTAACATGTAGAGAATTTCATTACGAATCTAACGCAACTCGAATCGCTCAAATCGGAGTTAAAATGCATCTTTTATAAACAAAATAGTGCAATGACAATTCTGTAAATAGTGAATTTCCATTTAATTTCTAAAATTAATTAAACCGATCGGAGTTACGCTTTTGAACAGAGAAAGCGTAAACTCACAAATGCGCCAGCAGAGCTGCCACGCGGCGGCTCGGGATTGGTGCGGTGCACCGCACAGTGCGTGCACCCGCTGACTCAGCGCGGGCCCGGGGTCCACGGGTCCACGGTAGACCGGCCACTTAACCCCGAAGGGGTATCTAATCCTGGCCACAGATCTGAGATCGGACGGCTGAAAAGAAAAGGAGGGGAGAGAGAGGAGTAACCGGCCGGAGCAGAGAGAGGGCGCGGCGGCGCTCCATTCCGGCGACCCGAGCTCGGCGGCGAGAAGGGGAAAAGGGCCTAGGGGCCTCGGTTGGCCACCGGAAGGCCACGGGGAGATAAAGGAGAGCGTGGCGAGTGCGGTGGCGCACTCAGACGTTCGCAGGGAGGTGGACAGAGGCGGCGCCATGGATCCCGGCGGCACAAGCTCGCCGGCGAACGCGGGGACAACGCTCACGACTGCTTCGACTTCAACCAAACGCACAGAGAGGACCGGCGTGCCCGGGCGAGTGCGAAAGAGGGCTCGGTTGAGGCGGCGGCTTGCCGATGCGGAATGGCCGCGGTGGCGCCATTGACGGCGGCGCGGGTACTCGTGGGTAAGGCCCTAGAGGCCTCAATCCTACGAATTGAGGGTTCAGGGAGGTGCGGTGTGACCCTGCGGTGCCGGTAGGGTAACCGGGCGAGGCGGTGAGCGGCCGGGGTGTGATGCCCACGGCGGTGCCTTGGCCGGCGGCGCAGGGCGCACGCGGGCAGTGCCACAGGGGGCGCAATAAGCCGAATTGAGGACATGAGAGGGAGGAGAGGAGCATCGCGGTGCTTACCGAAACGACGAAAAGAGCGGAGACGGCTCGGGCGGCTTGTCGGCGTGCAACGGCGGTCGGTGTCGGCAGTGCTCGCGCTGGCGTGCGTTCTGTGACCAACGATTGGATAACAGAGAGAGGGATTAGGCCGGGAAGGTTCGCGGGGAGAACGTGGGCACGGAACGGAACTCACCGAGGCGAATTAGGCTCCGGTGTGGCCTCCTCAGCGACGGCGGCGTTCGGCAGAGCTCGAGCTTCAGCGGGGCAAAGAGCGAACCTGGAGATGGGAGGGAGCGGTCCTCCTTTATAACGCCTGGGAGCGTGCGGTTGCGGCCGATGAATTCGGACGTGGGCGCGGGTGAGAGGGAGAGAGACGTGCGGGCGGTTGCCGTCCGTGCGCGTTCGTGCGCGAACTCGGCGAGCAGAGCGGAGGGGAGGTTGGGGGAGAAAGAGCTGACAGATGGGGTCATGCGGCAGAGAGAGGGGAACGGCGCCGACAGGTGGGACCGGCTGGTCGGAGAGAGAGAGAGAGAGGGAGGGAGAAGGCAGTTGGCGCTCGGGTGGGCCTGGTTGGGCTTCGGCCTTTTGCTGGGCCGGCAGAGAGAAAGAGAGGGAGTGGGCCGAGGGAGAGAAAAGAGAGAGGGAGCCAGACTGGGCCTTGGCCTTGTTGGACTGAATTGACAAACAAAGGGAGAGAGAGAGATCAATTTCTTTTCTTTTTATTTCCTTCTCCAAATCCAAAACCTTTTTAAAAAGCAATTTGAATTCAAATACCTTTTTCTTTGCAAACTCAAACAACCAAAGAAAATGTGCAGCAGCATGTATGCATAAACATGTTACTAACTGGGATTAATTTTATTTCCATAAAAATTATTCTTAAACTAAATTCAATGCTCACATATTTCTTAAATAAATTATTTTCATCTATTTTTAAATGCATTCAAATTTGTGGGTGTTACATAGTAGTACGTATATCAGTCCTAAATGTGATCATACTCTCTATAGTATTTTGGTCACTAAATAAAAAATGAATCCTATGATTATACCTTTATCTTGAGGTCATTTTTGTTTCTCTCTTTCTTCTTTTCTAATTGTGGAGCAATAATTATCACTTGTGGTCATCACAATCTTCATGATCATTCGTTTAGCTCTAACACTTGGATTGGATCACCCTAACTCATGTACACAGTTAGATGTAGGGTTAGTCTAAATAAGTTTCATCAATTAAGCAAAATCAAACTATGGGTTTTAAAGGACATGTTGCATATACACACGTACTCCATCTCATGCCTTGGTTAGTCCCAACATTTTAACCCGAGCTCGACTATTTCTTTGCCAAACACTCATCACACACATCGATATCATGAGCACATATCAACCATGTATTCTTAGTTTGTTAGCCATGCGTACTCGAGCAATTTTCTTTATTTATTACTCATATATGAGCGGAAACAATAATACTTTCTCATTAATTGACAGGCAAGATTAGTGTTTGAAGCAGTCGATGAAGGTGTAATATCAGTTGTATTCATCCATCAAAATCGATGGTTTGCAGCCGACGGTGGAAATGAATGGTTTGCAGCCGACGGTGGAAAGCAATGGTTTGCAGCCGGTGATTGTTTCGGAGACATCCATGTCTACGATACTCTTACAATGAAGAAAATTACAAAATTCAAAGCTAATGGTGGTAGTCCGGTCCTATCATTGGCGGTTCACCCTGCCCGCCCATTCTTACTATCGGTATGTAGTAGTGGCGTGATCAAGCTCTGGAACTGGGAACTGGATTTTAAAAATCTTGGCTCCTTCGAACACAACTCAACTGATGGTTGGGTGCTTGCCAAGTTTAACCCAAATTCGAAGGACATAACCTTCACTAGTGGCAACGAACATGGTGCGCTCAAGGTTGGTCTTGCTCCCTTTATTAGCTATCCTTTTTTATTGTGATTATATATTTTAACCAGCTTAGTTTATTTATGTCGGAGGTTAATAATATAATTTGACCTAATTAGATCTTCTATTATTGAAATTAAATGTGACTTCACAGGTCTGGTCATATTCTCATTATTTCCATCATCAGCCTATCACAACAATAGAACTAAATTCAACTGACCTCTTTGACCATGTTACCACTGAGACTGGTCGGAACCTTGTGGTTATCGTTTGTAATGGTCTGAACGTAAGTATTTTTTTTTGTGTGTATATAATTTGAATATGGGATAGCAGTCGTGTTGAATGCATGCGTGTAATGCATTTTCTTTCTTCTTGTCTTGAATCAGATATGGGATTTGCAAACGGGGGAACATGTGCACACACTACATGGGACTGGAGGTTATATTAGTGCGCTATCTTGCCACCCAACACTTCCGCTAATAGTTGTAGGTACCAAGCGCAACGATTTTGAAACCCCGATCGTCCACTTCTGGAACTCGGCAAACTACAGGTCATATTTCTTATATTATATATATATATATATATATATATATATATATATATATATATATATATATATATATATATATATATAATATATATATATATATCCCCGAGCTAGATCATAGCACTAAATTCCGAATTTCAATAGTCGTGTTTTCAATTCGTTTTAACTGCTCCTTCCTTTCGTTTTAAATATAGTTCGTTTGATTTTTTTTAACCTCAAGTTTATACACTCGTCTTATTCAAAAGAAAATTTTATAAATATAGTTAAATTTAAATCATTCTTGAAAAACTTTTATTACTAAAGTAAGTCATAAAATGCTTAAATTTTTAAATAAGACGAATATTTAAATTTAAGATAAAAAAGTCAAATGAACTATAATTTATAACCGGGTTAGTACATTATATTTTAAAAGCAAAGAGCGGCACATCATAATTTTATTCTAGCCTTTTGGTCGCACTTAGGGCATGTTTAGATGTACTTTGTAGGTACTGCCTTGTCCGACAAACAATCCTGAGCCCGGACGTTTGAAATCAGACGTCAGGTGACGCTGCCTGGCCCAAATTAAACTCATCCTTCATGTATATGCCAAGAACTGAACAAGTCATTAGTTGGTGTTTAGTAGCAGTAGTGCCGCCTAATAGTGTTGGGAATGCCTCTATATTAGCTTTTAAGGGGTCGGGAACTTTAGGTGAAAATTACATATTTGACATTAGGAAAAAAAACTCACTATTTGGATCTGAAGTTCACAACATCTTTATTTAACATCCAATTTAACTTGTATTCCCTATATGACATTGATACTCGGTTTGTTAGAACTTTAATTTACACTAGATTTCTATTTGGGCCATTTCAAGTTTTGCATGATGGACGAAAGTACCATTGGAGCACCTCTAACAGACTCTATATCATTCCTAATTACTAAGAATAGATAAAAAAAAATTACAATCCGACAATTTATTAAATGGTTATCTAAACATAGACATTTTTTATTTCAGATTTCTCAACCAAAAATAGAAACCAAGAATGACTCATTAGTGTACACAAGATATAAAAAAATAAAAGATATAGAAAGTGATTATTTTTTTTTGCTGCAAGTGACCCTCTAACGATGATTTAGACAGACTCTTAGAGATGTTCTTATGTGGCTTGCATGGTATCTTCTCTTTTTTCCTAATCTATCTTTACCCAGCTATTTTGGTGGGCCTCCGTCCAAAATAGATGTCATTCTTGTTTTCCGAGAAGTCATCCTTTTCAAAATTTGACCAATTATATATAAAAGAATATTAATATTTATAATACATAATTAGTATTATTAGATAGATCGTTGAATAAATTTCAATAATAAATTTATTTAAAGATATAAATATTGCACGTATTTTTTATAAATCTAGTTAAAATTGATAAAAATTGACATACACGCATCCTATAACGTCATCTATTATTATGAGACAGACTCTTAAGGGCTTCTGTAGTTATATATACTCAATCCCTCCTAATCCATATGGACTAGGCTAGCAAATAAAATAATAATAATGTTCCACCCTCCCAGTATGTATTGACAGTCCTCCGGTTGGCATCATCTTGTTCTGTCCGTGGCTAAGATGAAACATTATTATTATTATATTTGCTGACTCGCAACCACTGCTCCCGCGATGTCCTCCACAGGGTGGCGACAATACATTGCCTGGTTCCAGGTTCACTCGACTCGATTGTAAGTCGAAGAGGCCAGCTGGCCAGTCGAGGTCCTCCAATCGGTCACTGATGTAGGTTTTTTTTAGGAAACATGAGGGATTTAACACCCCTTGCCCGTCGACTAAGAGCAGTGAGACAGGGACTTATCAGTGCAGTGGGTTGATGAGGGTACCCGTGTATGAGCAGAGAGTGAGTGAATCCATGGGCTCTCCATCCCAGAGAAAATATAATTTTAATTTTATTCTAAGTCATTCCATCTCAAATCTAACTAAATATATACAAAATAAAGTATTAGTATTTATTACACCAATTGATCATTATGAGAATCACCATTTAATATATATTCATAGAATACCTATATTTAAGAAAGTTTAACTCAATTAATATAGAATTTCATTCTTTTATTAGAGGCAAATATAGTAGTCAATATTGCGATTGCTGAAAAAATCGATATAGTTATGCTATGTTCTATGACATGATTTTGCTTGGTCACTAAAATTCTGTGATAGATGTGCACTGCACATTTGTACTAGTGGTGTAACTGATTTATTCCGATCCATTTGTTGTGTTGAATTGATGACGAAGGATACACACAACACTAATCGTGATACTTCTTAATAAGTTTCAGGCTTGAGAAAACCATTGGCTGCTGCACGTATGGCTCCATGATCAGAAATCTTGGATTCGTAGGCTCAAAAAGGTATATATAATTCATTTTCCTCCTATAATTTTGTACTTAGCTACCACTAACGCTACGTATCTAATTTACAATACCATAATTTATACTTGTGAATAAAGGGACACATAGGTAGCCTAAACAAGAATTAGCAAAAGAACCTCTAGCTAATAAATTGGTTAGGGAGCTTGAGTAACACTCTCAAGTTCTAAGTTTGACTATTGTGCTTCACTCGACTTAAACCCTAAAAGCTATAAGATTGACCTAGAACTAAACCCTGAACTTTAAAACTACTTTTAAATCATGATTCTGTTCGTATGCTGGTTTTCCATGACAAGTTTGATAAAAGGGTCGTTTAAAAGAGATTTGATAAATTCTAGGTGCTTGAATTTTAATTTTATTTTAGGCGCTGGTTATTGTATATATTTTATACGTTATAGTTTGGTGCAATTTGTATAGACACAATCTGTAATATTAGGTTCCTAGAATAAAAAATATGTTAGACAAAACCACAAACCTGACAAAATTTTATATGCGTTGGCACAAAGACAATTTAACAATTTACAGTTATTTCTATAGCCAGACAAGGAAAAAATGTGATGTGTTATGATAAAAAACAAACAACAAATCACAAAAATGGTACTCCCTCTGTTTCAATTATAATTCGTTTAAATTTTTTGACCCCAAGTTTGACCACTCGTCTTATTCAAAAAATTTGTGCAAACATAGTTAAATTTAAGTTATTCTTATAGACCATTCATTAAATAAGCAAGCCATAACAAAAGAAGTGATATTTTGCACAAAAATTTGAATAAGACGAATGGTGAAACTTGAGGTTGGAAAAGTCAAACGAACTAT
This sequence comes from Microstegium vimineum, assembly GCA_022036555.1. Lineage (NCBI taxonomy): Eukaryota > Viridiplantae > Streptophyta > Magnoliopsida > Poales > Poaceae > Microstegium > Microstegium vimineum. The sequence continues at coordinate 35,554,214 of CM039130.1, forward strand.
AATTTAGAATAGAGAGAGTAATATTTTTATTAGTTGGTAGTACAAGAGTGTTGTCTAAAGTTATTTTAAAATTCAGGCACCTGAAATACAAAAGAAATTCAGTTCAGACGCTCGTTTTCCATGCGAAGTTTGGTAGGGGTGGGAGGAGGGGGGGGGGGGTGTTTGAAAACGTCATTTGTATAGGTTCATATTTAAAAAATGAGGACATGCCAACAATCATGGACAAATTTGACTATTTATTTCCCTGTGAACTAAAAACAAGTGTTAGGACATCCATTTCTTATCCTTTTCTGCATATAGGGAACAAATGGATAGGTTTCTTATGACAACAACACCCTACACAATCGGTGTATGACAGACGAACGCACAGTGTGAAGAAGCTCCGGATCGGTCCTAACTCCTAACGTAGTCATAGTTTATTTAGCTACCAAGCACTAAAATTTATAGTTGCCAGTTGGGAATTGACTTGTTTTCTTTTTGCATTTTGACTTTCAAATTTGAACCTGGAACATTTTGATTGTGTAGGCTCGTGATTGGAACCGATGAGGGAATACAAGTCATGGAAATTGATATGGAATCATTAGCATGCTAGTGTTGACGTCGAAAAAGAACAGGAGAGTCTTCGGTGATTAAATTAATTCATTTGTCTGCATTGTGCCATGTAATCGTAAAAAAAAAGCGCCATGACTGGTTTTTTATGAGCAAATTAAATAGTAAATAGCCCTCATTATGTTACTATCCCCTTGTGGATAAAACTGGTACAGGGAAAATTTTAAGTATCTGATATATATAGACAGCATTAAGAACATGACATTGGAAGCTCCAGTAAAACACATCCACACGAAATTGGTCATAGCTTTGTTAATTTTTGCTTCTGTTGTATATGTACATGTCCGCCGGTGCGAGGCGACATGTATGCTAGGAAAGGATAACTGTGATAAATTGGACTGTGCAAGATGATGCAAGGGTTTTGTTGAAGATAAAGAGAGAATACGCATTCTGGTTGATGAGCCCGCTGATGCACTTGATCTTCGTGTAGAAACATATAGAATTGAAGATGTATGCAGCACATATATATTTTGCAGCGGAGAAACACACAATGAAACAAATGATGAGATTGTATGATTGCAATCATGTTCCCTTTGCATAATAACACCTTGTTTTTTTGTATTTTTGTTGTACATATTACAGCTACTCACTCCGTATCAAATTTAGAAGTCGTTTTAGACAAAGTTTGAGTCAAACATTAGGAATATAAATTATAAATAACTTTTAAGTTGTTGAGTTTGAAAAATAAAAATTATATCAATAGATTTGTCTTAAAAAATATTTTCATATATATACATATGTTATATTTCAATAAATATTTTTAAAAAAAATAATAAAGAGATTGTATCATTGTTTAAAACAACTTCTAAATCCAATATGGAGGGATATCCATGTTAACTGTGCATGTTCAGGTACGAGGGTGAAGTTATGCGTACCGACAACTTGGTCCGGGTTTGGACAAGCGGGCCATTCTCCTACGGTCCAAATACAAAAACGGGAACAGGACACCGCCGGCCGATATCTTCTGTAGTCTCCTATCTCTTAGGCCAAATGACTATGGTCGGTCGGAAGTCAATATGGATCGGGAAGTCTAGGACCCAGATGAACCCGCCAGCGCTTGACCCTGATACCCAAATGAGCTATAGATGTCCATGTAGCCTGAGCCCGATAACCCGGCACGAAGCTCTTTCTTTTTTGGCTCGGCCCAAGCACGACCTGACCCAATGACGAGCGTGCTCGGACTAGTCTGACACAAGGAATAGGCTATTCCTAGGTCTTACCGCAAGCATGTGGACTGGAATGGCACAGTCCGTTATTTTCTTGAGGCTCGACAAAAATCTCGTTCTATGTATACAAAATCACACAAACAATAATCCCCATCCCCAATCCCATTGCAACGTCGGACCGACTTCTGCTTGTGGGACTCTTGTCCCCTCTCACCTCCTCCACATCCCCGACCCTCTCTTGTCTCGCCTCCTCCCACCCCTGGGGAAGCTAGTCTGGCGACGCGTGCGCGTTCCCTTCTCCATGTCGGATGCCTTCAAAAAGGATGCACGAGGCCGCCATCGCCTTCATCCTCCCCCGGTTGGCTCTAAGCAAGTGTGCGCGCCCCTTGGCTCCTTCCTCTTCCTCACAGGCTTCTTCCTCCTCACGAGGGCAAGGCGCATCACCACCTCCTCCTCCTCCCCGGGCTTCGGGTTGGCCCGAGCTACCAGAGAAGGCGTGCTTCTCAGGCCGGCCTGGCCAAAACAGCCCAGCAGGCCGCCTCTGCCGCTCCGCGGTCTCCGACTGCCTGTTAGCTAGCTAGTTGTTAGCTAAAATGGTTTTAACTAGTTGTTAGCTAGCTAACCAATCATAGTTATTTTGGGTGAATTTTTAGCCATATAGTCATGTGTATGAAACAGTCCCAACTAATGTTGGTGTGCCCGGGGATCAAAGACAACTCGATCGATCTGATGAAATGAATGGAAAGAGTTAATAGAATATTTATTTCATGATGATAAGCTAAGCTCTTTGGCGTATAAACACAAGTTATATACTCCATGTTGCAAAAGAGAAATTAAAGCAGATAAGAAAAAAAAAGACGGTAAGCTCTTCGGGGCTTCGCATGATATAAACAACAACAACAAGAACCAAAAAGCAACCGATTTTTGGGGTTGCCGTGGAGACGTGGATGCAGAGATCTGATGTGTCTAGTGTCTACGGCAGGCCAGGCCCAGACGCCTAGTCGTGTGGTGTGGCTTTTCATGGGCTTCGTGGATGCTCCTACTCCTGTCGTAGGCTCTTAGCCCTCGACTATGGGCCATAGCCCGTAGCCCATAGCCCATGCCCGCCAGTTGCCGCTCGGCATCTCCCCTCCCCTCCCCTCTCCTTCCCAGTTTTCCACCACACAAAACAAAACAGAGGAGACATCACCAGTTCTCGAAAACTGAAAATCTTTTTTTTTAACTGAAAATCTTCGTCGCTCCATTCTCCCCAGCAATCCGCTCGATTCCTTGCGAGTTGCAACCTTGGTGCTGTGGATGGCGCTCGCAGTGGGCGCGCTCTCCTGTCGCCTCCCACTCCCATTCAAAGGTGCGTGCAATTTCGCCATCCATCTTCCAGAGTTCTTGGCCCGATTTGATTTTCTACATCCGGGCATCCGGTTGTTTCACTTTCCTGGGGCAATTCATTCTCCACCAACCATGGTCCATGGCGCAATCTGCTCAATTCTGCACGGCTCCACCATCCATTGCCAATTTCGTGATGTCCAGCACATGCCTGCACTCAGTGGCGGAGGGAGGGAGGGGCTGAGGGGGGCCTGGCACCCCCCAACATGCTGATCCCTCCACAGTACTCCCTCCTTATTTAGTAGTTAATTATTTAATTAGCAAAGTAACAATATTAATTAGCATTTTAATTATTTGTTTTTTCTGTAATTATCTAGGATTAACCTTTCTATTATCTTTTTGTTTCTTTTTCACTCTCTCTATATACAATTATTTAAGTAGTTAACATGCACAATTAGTTTTTCACTTTTTTGCTTGATTATTGTCTCTTTATATTGATCTTTAATGAAATCTATATTATTTAGGACTATTCTTTATGTTGTTTAACTATTTTGTTTCTATTATTTTTATGATATATTTTGCCTAAAAAATAGACGGATCAAGTGGAGTTAGAGACCTAGTGCTAATTAAATTTTATTTACTTTTTCTTTGTAATATTCATTGATTTTATTGTATACTTCCTTCGTCCCTAAATATTTGTCGTTTGTGCTTCCCATAAAACATCTTTGATTAAATATATATTAAAAATATAAATATTTTTGAAATATAGTTAGTGTCAATGGAAAGATCTTTGAATCTATTTTTTAATAAATTTATTTGGAGATACAAATGTTGCACGTATTTTCTACAAATCGAATCAAACTTGTGGCACAGACATCAACGACGATAGTTATTTAGGGACGGAAGGAGGATGTATTTTATCACGTATGATTGTTGTCGGGCCGGCCCCCCCTATGGTTAAATCTTGGCTCCGCCCCTGCCTGCACTCTAATGAAATGCAGGCGATTGAATTTATTCATCCACTATTTCTTGGGATGTTTCCTTTCCTTCAACCGCAAGCACGGCAGTCGGCAGTGATGGGAGGAACTGAAAAAAATATAGTTGATTAATATACCGTCAAAACTTACTGTAGCAAGGGGAAGAATAGTTACTGCAAGACATGGAGGGGAGGTCCTATACTCCTACTGGTATACCCCCTATATTGTAAAATCGATTTTCATTTTTTTCAACGGAATCAATAAAAACGACATATATGCTAGAAACTGTAACAATATAATATGTCCTTCTCATCCAGCAGACACCGCAATTTATGCTGTAGTAGCTAGCCCATCACAATTTATGTTCATGTCAGTGTTAGGAAGGATGAAAGTAGGATTATTTCCTTTTTCTGTCTAATTTGACCTTCTTGTATGTGTTTACCACGTGCGCTGTCATGTGGAAATGTCTGAACATATAATTCTTTTTAGAGACAATTGCTTATATCATTCTGGTACCCTTACAGTGACAGATAATACTTGATTAGGTTGGGAACTGCAAATCCCTGTTGTTACATGGAAACATATGCGGTCTCGCCGACTTACTGTAAGCATTGTTCTGTGGCATTAGTGACTTTAGTAATTTACACTGTATGCATATGACAAGCATGCATTGTTTTATACTGAAGGAGTTCATAACATTTGCGACAAAGAACACTAAGAGGAAAAGGAGAAGTTTTCAAAACGAGTCAAATGATTCGTTGTTGATAAGTGAGGAAGCTTCTTCAGGCAGTGAAGGAAGTGCCAGCACAAGCCTCGAGGTCAATACCGAGGACATTGCTACTGACGATCAAATTTCAGGTGCCCCAAGGAGTGCAGTTCTTCAGGCTTGCACTCTCACGTCAGGCTTGCTGCTTTCTGGAGGGCTTCTTCTTCGCCAGGTAAAAACGGTATTGTTCTCTAGAAAAAATTTCAGTGCTTGAGACTGCTCTGATTGTGGCTTTAGTGTAAGTTATACTGAGCGCATATAAGTTTGTGCACTTCTATAACGTTTGCAGTATCCTGAACTCTTTATTTGTTATAGTTAAAACCTAAGAAATGGGTGGTGTGGTGTGAGTTTTTTTGTACTGGCTTTTTGGGCCTTCTTTCTCTTATCTTAATAATACAATGATATGCAACCCTCATGCATATTCCAGAAAAAATAATCATGAACTCTTTATGAACCCACATTGCTTACTTTCTTGCATCTGTATCAAAGCCCGAATTTCATATAATAAAAATGGCTGGTTGTATACCACAGGTGTTACACCTTGCATGTTTAAATGGATGGCCAATTGCTGATCCTACAGATGTGTCATGTAAGGTTTTTTTCTACATCTTTGCAGATAAATGAGATTTAATGTAATATTGCTGACTAGGCAAAATGCATTGTAGCATATTGTTAACTTACTGCTTTTTCTGCAGTCAATTTTGAAACTTGGCATATTGAGTTGGTTGCGGGAATTGTAATAGTAATATCCTCTAGTAGATACATTCTGCTACAAACATGGTCAGATTTCAGAGATTCCAGTGAAGCTGCAAATAGACAAGTATGTAACTATGCATATTTTGAATATCTTTTGAGTTGTCTCTTTTCTTGGAGTTATTGGTGTCACATTTCAACATGATGATAGAGAACATAGTTCTAATATCTTATAGAGGTTCAGCGTAATGAGAAGCATTCTGTTAAAAAAACGAGATCCAACCTAAGAGGAACTAGGCAGTTTTTTATTAAGAAGAGAAATAGACAGAAATAAGCACCCAAATTCAAGCCAAGAGAGGACCTGAATCTAGGTGGTTGGGTACTCAACCTCACCTCCCACCCAACCATTTGAGCTAAGCTCACTTCCTATGAGAAGCATTCTGTTATACAATGAAAGATATAGTTGCTTCTATGTTCTAGTCTTTTACCCCTAACTAATGGAACATAAAGTTTGGCAGTGCCTTGAGCCAACAGGGTTAATTATATTTGTGTGACCAAAAGAACTCTCTTTACATGCAGTCTTCCACAAACCTATTCTTTACTCCCTTCAATTTCGCATATTCATGACTACCAATCCAGAGTTCCAGGCATGCAGGTGTAGGATACTAGGATCTCTTTTCATTCTATGGTCAACAATTAGTGTGTACTGTCTTCCCCTGAAATCAGTGGCGGAGCCACCGCCCGGCCACCCCGGGCGGCCGGCCGGGCTCTTCGCCAAAATTGAAAAGCAATTTCCTTTATATTCATTTATATTCAAGTAAAGTTTTGTAATTTTATAGCTAAATATTCTTACATATGAAAATGGCCCGGACTCCTAAAAACTTCTGGCTCCGGCACTGCCTGAAATCATTTTTGGACTCGAACCTTGCCAAGGTTACGCAGCATTTTTAGATACTGCAAATCTCTTATTGAAATACACGCTTAATTATTTTATTTTAATCCATTAGATCCTTACATCGCTAGAGCCTCTGGACTACATTGTTGTTGCTTGTCTCCCTGGGATAAGTGAGGTGAGCTCATCAATGAAAAAATATTGCTTAACACTGGTTTGGCAAATAAAGTAACCTTTTTATGTACACTTTACATATAACAGGAGTTGCTCTTTCGAGGGCGATGATGCCTATCTTGGGATTGAACTGGATTAGTGCCCTTATAGTCGGAACCATTTTTGGTGTTCTTCACTTGGGCAATGGCAGGAAATATTCATTTGCAATCTGGTACATACTTTTATGCAGTATTTTTGCATGTGTGCAACAGGAAAAAAATATACTAATTCCTGCTACACATAAGTTTTAACATGGTGATAAGATTCAGCTATATTCTTATACAATTTTTTATGTTTCCAGGGCAACATTTGTTGGCTTTGCCTATGGTATAGGAACCATAGCTTCCTCGAGCATTATAGTTCCAATGGCTTCTCACTCCATAAACAATGTTATTGGAGGTTTACTTTGGCGCTATACGAAGAACTCACAAAAGTAAATATATACATAACCTTAATAGTCATCCCTGTAAGATGTTGCACAGGTTTAGACTTCTTAGTCCTTATCAGTCCTTACTAGTCCTATTGTCAGTATTAGTGTCCCATTATTGCTTCACCCATGTATTTTCAGTAGCTTATAGTACTTTTTTTGTTTTTCTCATTTTTTATTTTCCCTACTACGATCACATGGAAAATGAAGTTAAAGATGACCATTTACCTGTGAAAAACAAAATGTGGAGTCATGGAGTCATGCAGTGGTCTACATAATATAAGATGCAATGAATTTGAAAGTTGAAACTATTGTTATTAACGGTTACAACTCAACCATAGTGCCAACAGATTGGAGGGGCAGTGCCGTAGCATGTGTTTAGTTTGCTGCTGTAACAAATATTGTGCGCCCAGAGTTCTTCAGAACTGCAGTCTTTGGTTCCTTTGAAAGTTGAAACTGGTCTATTCGCAGACGTGTTCTGAACTGCAGTTGTGAACTCGTTTGCAAGCTTTCCATATTTGTTTCGAAATGAACTGGGAAACCATTTGGTGATCGAAAAAGAAATCTCATCTTTCAGAAAAGTCGCAGGTGTGCGAATAAAAACGCACCTATTAAGTCTTTTGTGTATTTGATTTGACAAAAAAAAAACTCACTTATTAAGTCGCCTGTATTTTCGCCATTCTTCCCCCACTCACATCTTTCTTTTAGCAGGCGAGCTTGTGTCAATGTGTGCGTCTGTGCGATGTGCATGTAAATGAACTAGGGAGATTTATTAGTAGGTAATAAAAGTAAAACTTAACCGTTGAGCCATTTGCGGTAAACTTGTCTTGAGACAGGGTAACTCGGTTTTTGTCCGGGTAAAAGTGTTCGGTAAAAGCAAATAGACCAATACCAAATGGAAACTGAGGATATTGAGCCCATGAGCCCATGAGCTCACGGCCCACCCTCAAGCCCTCACCCTCCCGCGCTCCTAGCCTGCCCCCTTCAGGCTTCAGCAGCCACTCCGCCGCCGCCCGCCCAGCCAGCCCTCCTCCACCCTGCGCCTGCGCTGCTCGCCAAGCACTCCATCTCCGCCGTGCGCCTCCTGCCCGGCCTCCCGTTCCTGCTCTCCCTCCAGCCGGGTGAGCTCCACTGCCATCCCGACGGAAGATGGGAAGCGCAAGCCTATGCCTTCCACCGCCGCTCGAGGTACGAAGCCATGCCCGAACCGATTCGGCGCCACCTCCTCCCCCTCCGTTTGAGCTGTGCTCACGTGCTTTTGCCTCATCGTGTTGCTGTTGCTGTTGCTGCCTGTCGCAGGACCAAAGAACCGGCCAAAGAGGCCAAAGTCCGCGAAGCAGGGAGCTGAGTTACGGGAGGAGAATCCTCAACTGCCGGAGCACGATGACGGTATGATCCTCTTCTTCTTGCGTTGGGTTCTTCAGGTCCAATGAATAGCGGAAAGTTCTTAATTGGCTATTGAATTCACGTGCAACTCCTCTGCGTGGGCCGTCACTAGATTATGCGTCTCCATTCTCCAATGGCCTGCTTGACTGCTTCTAGTAAGAAACTTAAGTTGCTGGTTTGTGCCACCAGAGAGTTTTATTGTGGTGTTACTCAACCCACCACATATTTAAACTCAAATTTCTTTGCATAGTGACGTGCACCATCGGCCTTCCTCCACTTTCTCTCACTTTTTTGCTTCTTCCGACAAAATAGTGCTCACGTTTCTTCTTACTGAACTTAGCATTGTGTGCAGCAGAAATAGTAGATACTGAATCTGGAGCAGCGGGGACTGTTCAACATGATAAAAAAGCCAATGGGAGCTTTCAAGGCGCAGTGCAGAGCGATGAAGACGACATAGAGGATGAGTATGATGCTCCTAGTGGTGATGCGTCAGGTGATACGATAAACAACGGAAAGGGTAGTTTTGATGAAACAGAGACTTCATGGTTAGTGCTGCATATATGATTTGTTTGTTATTTGTCACCTTTGTGGAATATTATGGTTCCATGTTTGCATTTTCAGAATGTTAACTTAAGGTCACCCATTTACTTTATTTGTTTTTGCAGTATAAATTTTTGTATCGCTTTGATAAGCAGATCACTCCTGTTTTTAAATACTTCATGTTAGTAGTTACTGTATCTTTTTAGACCAATCTGTGGAGGTTAGCCCTCATGAATTTTACTGTCGGGATACAGTTGAACTGGCAATTTTTCTTTGAAATTCCATCCATAATTATCAGTAAGCAGAAGTGACAAAAGATGCTTATCCTTTCTATATATTGTCCAGTTCCATTGTCACTCCTTTTTCAACACCGCCTCCATCTATCTGTTTTGCAGTTCATTTCATCGTCATGTAAGCAACATCATAACAAATGAAGAAGTCAAGGCGTTGATGAAGAAGAACTATAAATTTAAGTGGGAAATGCCTGCTGTGGACATTCCAAGGTCCAAATGGGTTGGAACAGGTGAAAAAGTGCAGGTAGAGTTTTGGTTAGTCCTTATGTATGTATTTTGAAATTTATATGCTAGTCATCTGAATATTGTTAGATGATAGGGTGTACTATCCAGTATTGAGATGTGCTATAATATGTTTCAAGTTCCGATGCTATATTACCCTGGAACAATAACTATGCGTAATGCTGCCAAGAAAAATAACTATGCATAATGGCAGTGCCCATTGTAGTGGTGATCGAGTCACTGTCGGACTGTATACCTCTTTGATTGGGTTTCCAAGGCTAAAATGAATCACGCGCATCATATGAAGTTGCAGGTGAACTCGATCTTTTCAGCCCTGAAATCTGGTCACTGAATTTATGTGAATTTTTTGCTGACATTTCAAAAATTTACTACTAAATCAGTTATTACCTTAAGCGTGTTTTTGGTACCTAATATTTTTTTTAAAAGAAAGTGAGTGGGTTAATTAGAAAATAAATACATTTGTATTTTATGTACTTTATGCACTTTATCAACTCTCAATCACTCATCTTACAAGATGGAGTTGGGGAACTGGCAAAAAAATGTTTTTTTGGGTGGGGGGCGGGGGGCATAGCTAGAAGAAATACTTGTTTCTGTGTTTTCTTAATATTTTTATGGTGCACATATTAAGAAGTTTGACAAATTTTGTTGAGCACGATACCTGCTAAAATATTGCTCTTGTTCATTTTTGTTTGTCTATTTCTTGTTGATTGACTAAACTAAATGTCAAATTAGTCACTAGCTTTTGATTTGGTTGTCTTACCAATTGTACATGATAGTTTGGGATGATTAATCTTAAGGAGAACCTTAATGTTTTGTTCTTTTAGGAAGCTTGTGATGATCATCTTCATGATGTCAAAGGAAAGTTGAGAGACCATTGGCAACGTACACTGTCCAGTCATTTAAATTCTCGAATGAGCTTCTTCTCTCTTTGTAAGTTCTCTTTATTGCAATAAACAACATCTCTTGTCTGCCTTAATCACAGCTACAAAGGTCATGGTTCTTTCTTGTTTTACACTTAGGGTCTGTTTGGAGTGCTCCATTCCTATAGTTGTAAAATACCAGGATATGGGGCAATTGGCCACACCTCAATGGGAGGGGCGCCTTCTATTATATAGGGCCGGTTGGCCTTGATTTACAAGGCAAGGGTAAATCCCTTGATTACATCTGCTAATATATAGCAACTAATGATTTACATCTGCTAATATATAGCAACTAATCCATGATTTACATGCGGCATATTCTATTGCCATGATTTACATGCGGCATATTCTATTGCCTAACACCCGCCCGCAGTCGCAGCGGGAGGCTCCCAGATGCAAAGGCTGGATCGAAATTTGCGAAAGAGTGCTGTCGGAAGCCCTTTAGTCATGATGTCGGCGAACTGGTGAGAGGAGGGCACATGGAGAACCCGAATCTCACCAAGGGCCACATTTTCGCGGACGAAGTGAATGTCGATCTCGATGTGCTTCGTTCGCTTGTGGTGAACAGGGTTGGTCGTCATGTAGATGGCGCTGACATTGTCGCAGAAGACAATGGTGGCGGAGGGCAGCCGGATGTGGAGCTCCTGGAGTAACTGTCGAAGCCAGCAGCATTCGGCCACAACGTGAGCCACGTCCCGATATTCTGCCTCAGCGCTGGAGCGGGACACCGTGGTCTGGCGCTTGGAGGACCAGGAAACCAGGTTGTCGCCGAGATAGACGCAGAAGCCGGAGGTGGATCGTCGAGAGTTAGGACAGCCTGCCCAGTCAGCGTCAGAGTAGGCAGTCAGCTTGTCGACAGAGCCGGTGCCAATGTGAAGACCTGAGGAGAGAGTCCCCTGAACGAAGCGTAGAATGCGCTTGATGAGCGCACGATGGGGCTCGCGCGGGGCATGCATGAAGAGGCACACCTGCTGAACAACATATGCCAGATCAGGACGAGTTAGCGTCAGGTACTGCAGAGCCCCTGCCAGGCTCCTGTACTCGGATGCGTCCTTCTCTGATAGCAGAACCCCGTCGGTCGCGGATAGCTTGGCGTGAGTGTCAACGGGTGTCGATGTCGGATGACACTCAGCCATGCCCGCGCGCTGAAGGAGCTCAACAGCGTACTGGCGCTGGGAGAGGAAGAGGCCGTCTGAAGAGCGTGTGACGGCGATGCCGAGGAAGTGGTGGAGGGCGCCAAGATCTGTCATGGCGAACTCGGAGCTCAGCCGAGCCACAATGCGCTGAAGGAGGGCCGAGGACGAGGCGGTGAGCACGATGTCGTCGACGTACAATAGTAGGTAGGCGAGGCTCGTCCCTTCCCGTAAAATGAAGAGGGACGTGTCGGAGGTGGAGGCGACGAAGCCGAGCTGCCGAATGAAGGTGGCGAAGCGCTGGTACCAAGGCCCGTGGAGCCTGCTTCAGTCCATACAAGGATTTCTGCAGACGGCAGACGTGGTCTGGGGCGCCAGGGTCGACGAAACCTGGCGGCTGCTGACAGTAGACAGTCTCCTCGAGCTTGCCGTGAAGAAAGGCGTTCTTCACGTCCAGCTGGTGAATCGGCCAGGCGCGGGACGCGGCGATGCTGAGTACAGACCGTATGGTGGTCGGTTTGACGACCGGACTGAAGGTCTCGCCGTAGTCGACGCCCTCGCCCTGGGAGAAGCCTCGGACAACCCAGCGAGCCTTGTGGCGCGCGAGGGACCCATCAGCATGGAACTTGTGCCGGAAGATCCACTTCCCCGTCACGATGTTGGCGCCTAGGGGACGCGGAACGAGCTGCCAGGTGCTGTTGTCGATGAGGGCCTGGTACTCCTCCATCATCGCAGCACGCCAGTTGGCGTCGGCCAGCGCGCTGCGGTAGTTCGTCGGGACCGGCGATGGTGAGGATGACGTAGTGGCCGCCAGCCCTTTATAGCTGACGCGAGGGATGGCACCCGTCGTGGTGCGGGTGACGGGGGGCGGCGGTGGTGGTGGTGGAGCAGGAGATGCCGCCGGTGCTGGTAAGGGCGCCGTCGGTGGTCCCGGGGCGTCAGGAGGGGCTGCCGGGGCAGCCGCCGGTCCGGACGGCTCGAGCGTAGAGGTAGTGCGGGGTCGGCGGATGTAGACCCTTGGAAAAGGGACCACGCTGGGTCCAGGCGGGGGCACGTGACCACGCCCGCCTAGTGTCGAAGAAGGCGATCCATGTGATGGCACAACGTCTGGGGGCGGCTGCTCAACATCCGAGGGGGATGGAGTGACCGCGGGCGCCGAGGAGGAAGTCCCACCTGCAACAACAGTAGAGCAAGGCACCGAAACCATATCGTCGTCGAGGAGGAAGTCGTGGGAGGCGGGGGTGGGGGCGTCTGAGGTGGCTGCAAAGGGGAAAGCGGTCTCGTCGAATATGACATGGCGAGAGATGATGATGCGACGTGTAGATAGGTCGAGGCAGCGGTAACCTTTGTGCGAGGGGGGATATCCTAGGAAGACGCATGTTGTGGAGCGAGGGGCGAGCTTATGTTTAGAGGTTGCTTGCATGTTGGGGTAGCAGAGGCACCCAAAAACACGCAGATGGTTATAGGTTGGCGGCTGGCTATGCAGACGAGTGTAGGGGATTTCGTGCTGAATGGAGGAGGATGGGCGCCTATTATGGAGGTAGCAGGCCGTCAGGAGCCCCTCGGCCCAATATGCAGGCGGCAGGGAGGCATGGAGGAGCATGGTACGTATGTAATTATTGAGTGTGCGGATGATGCGTTCGGCTTTGCCATTTTGGGGTGATGTGTAGGGACAGGAGAAGCGGAGGTGAGTGCCTTGAGCAGCGAAATATTTGGTGGTGGCAGTGTTGATGAATTCAGTGCCGTTATCAGCCTGAATGCATTTTATGGGAAAGCTGAATTGTGTTTTGGCAAGAGCAGCGAGTTCAACTAGGTGTTGGTGGACCTCTGATTTTTTTCGGAGTGGAAAAACCCAACAGTAGTGACTGTAATCATCCAAACATACCAAGTAATATGCAAAACCAGACAGACTGTTGATGGGGGAAGTCCAAACATCACAGTGAACAAGTTCAAAAGGGGCATGAGTTATGGAATGCGAAGAACTGAAAGGTAGACGCGTATGCTTGCCTATCTGACATGAGTGACATAGGGAGCGGTCTACTTTATTACATGAAACAACATGAAGTTTATTTAGGCGTTCTAGAGCAGCGGGTGCAGGGTGGCCGAGACGTTGATGCCACAGAGTTGACGAGGCAGCCAGGAGAGCATGAGGTGGGGCGGCAGCTATGGAGGCAGGTATGGTGTATAGGTCCCCGTCGCAGTTACAACGGAGAATCACGCGTCCCGTCCTGATATCCTTAACAGAAAAACCATGTGCGTCAAATTCAAAGGAACAACTATTGTCGCGAGTGAATTGACGGACGGATAACAGGTTGCGGACTATGGATGGTGCGACAAGAACATTATTAAGAGCGAAATTTGTTGTAGGTGTAGGAAGGATGGAATGACCTGTAGACGTAACAGGAATGCTGGTGCCATTACCTACTGTTATTGAGATGGAGGGGGGGAGGCGTTGGGTAAGCATACCAGCCGAGGATGTCATGTGCGTGGAGGCGCCGGAGTCAACTGTCCAGTCGCCCTGCAGTTGCATGTTCTGCAGGGCAGCGATGAGGCCGGCTGCATCCCAGGTGCTGGTGGGGGTGTTGGAGCCGCTGGAGGTTGCCTGGAGTGGAGCGAAGGCGGTGTTGGCCTGCGGGGAAGGCCCTAGGATGCCCTGGTTGCGCCCAGTCTGGGCACCAGGACCTCCCTGGCGGCGCTGTCCAGGAGGGGTGACGCGCTCTCCAGGGGCGACACGTTCGCCGGTCCAGGGATTGAAGCCCCAGGGAACGCGTTTGTTGGTGCTGGTGCTGCCGGAGGTGCCGCCGGAGGAGTTTGGGAAGGGCTGCTGGACGCCCTTCTTGTTGTGAGGACGCCGGCCGCCCTGCAACTGCTGCTGCTGGTGACCGCCGAAGGGGAGGCAGCAGCCAGGAAGGCGGTGTTGGCGCGCACTTTTTCCTCGTTCTGCAGGCGCAGTTCCTTGATAAGGAGCTGGTGCCGGGCGGCAGCGAGGGTGAGGGGCTGTGCCCCGGCGATGTTGTCGGCGACGTTGGAGTAGACCTCGTTGAGCCCACGCAGCAGGTTGAGGACGAGGTTGGGTTCAGAGACGGGCTGCCCAACGTCGCGCAGTTCGTCGGCCTTCTCCTTCATGCGAACGCAGTACGCGTCAATGGATAGGTCCCCTTGAGTCATCGAGTGGAAGTCGTGATTCAAGAAGATGGCGCGCGAGGAGCTTTGTTGGCCTGGAACACCGCGCTGATGGCCGCCCACAGGGCGCTCGCTGTCTGCGTGTCGTCGGTCATGGCGAGGTTGAGGGTGGCGTCGGACACGGTGCTGTACATCCATCCACGGACGCAAAAGTCAGCCTGCGTCCAGGTATCGTCGGAGCGCGAGGTGGAGGCGGTGGTGAGATAGTGCAGCAGCCCGAATTTGCCACACGTGGCCTGGAACGCCGTCGACCACTTGGTGAAGTTGGAGGGCTTCAACTCAAGGGTCATGGGGACGTGGAGCTTGATGTTGATGGTGGCGAAGGGGCAGATCATGGGGGCAGCATCGCTCTTGAGGGCGGCGCTGGTGGCAGAGGTGAGGTCGGATTCGGTTCCCATGAGGAGGGGTGGAGGAGGGCGGCGCCCAAGGGGTGGTGTGCGGCGCTGGGTGGGGGGTGGGAAGGCTCGCAGGACTGGATAGGAAAGAGTCGCGAGATTAGAGCGGGACCTGGACTCGTGATACCATGTAAAATACCAGGATATGGGGCAATTGGCCACACCTCAATGGGAGGGGGCGCCTTCTATTATATAGGGCCGGTTGGTCTTGCTTTACAAGGCAAGGGTAAATCCCTTGATTACATCTGCTAATATATAGCAACTAATGATTTACATGCGGCATATTCTATTGCCATGATTTACATGCGGCATATTCTATTGCCATGATTTACATGCGGCATATTCTATTGCCTAACAATAGTATCCCAAAATACATAGTTGTAGGTTAAAAATGAAAACTTAAGCTTCTGTTTCCAGTCTTAAGTGAGAACCATTATAGCTTACTGAAACACCAACCTTCACTCTTCTTCCAGGCTCCAGCTCCACCTTCATGAATTTGTGAAATAGGTGGAGCTGGAGGTATCCTGAACAGGCTTTATTGTTGTTGAGTTTCGGTGGCTCTAAACCTGTTTGCTTTAACTATTTATGGATTATATGTTACTCCCTCCGTTCCAAATTATAAGCCGTTCTGGCTTTTCTAGATACATAACTTTTACTATGTATCTAGACATAATGTGTAATTGTGTATCTAGGTGATAAGTTATCAGATTTTAGAAAACCAGGAAGGAACTACTGCTCAGCCCTTGCCAAAATATCATGATTCTGACAATCAACCTAAGACCAACTTTTACAGAATCTTTCTTTTTCTTTAGTCCTCATTTCACAGCAATTTTTTGGCATGAAAATATTATCTTTGAGATAACAAGCATTATATGCTACTGTAATCACCCTACAAAAATACCAATGTAGATACCACTGGTACTTGGACCACATGATGTTTTTCCCCCCTCGAACATGTATGAGACCTGTGTATCATTATATTAAAGAAGAAGGGCATGGCGGATTTAATTCTGGTAATTTATTTGTTATATGTAGAGTATAGTGTGGTCATAAATCCACATCAACCAGTCAATTCCCAACTCTACTTTCTGTGATACAGTAACTAAACAGCCAAATTAGGGCTGTATCTTGTTAAATTTGCTCACAGTATGATGTATGGTATGCTTTCTATTTTCCTTAATGTTAGATATAATTTTATTCGTAATGTATTACTGCAGGTAACAGTTATCGTGACATAATGCATTGCAATAAGAGGCCATTTTATCTGAAAAGTAATGGTCCTGATTCCAGTACCATGGACGCATATCTTATGCATGTTGTAAGCTTTACTATCTCTTTGTGGTCATGTTGTTATTCTTGAACCTCTTAATGGTGCTGGCTAATCTGCAAAGCCTACTACTTCTACAGTTGAATCATGTTCAAAGGACGCGAGATGTTGTAATTAGAAATGACGCGAAGCTTAGGAATGACGCTGACATAGATATTTCGGATGATAAGACATACCTTGATCAGGGTTTTACGCGCCCAAAGGTATATTGCATCAAGAATACTGAAATGTTGAGCACATGTTCTATTGCCTTGGATACATTAACTGAGATTGCACTACAAGATATTTTTAGTTGTATTTCAGTGTGTTTTTTTGCATTTGTTTTGCAATATTTCTTTGTGATGTGTGTTAGCAAGGAGAAAAAGACATAATTATGTGAGGTGGATAGGGTTATAAGAACACATTAAGCTGTCTTGACAATTGACTCTTGCACGTTTACTCACAATTTGTGAGGATATATGTGATCTGTAGAGCTCGTATTATAAACCATGGCATGCCATGCTTCTTAAGATTCATGTGACCTTTATGTTGATTTCCTGATTCCTCAAATAGTATTTCTGTTCCACCAATAACTTATTGCCGTGTGGGCGTGGTATTTGGAAGTGTGCTGGGATATTGCAATGAAAAATGTAAATGTTTTCAAACCCATAACCTCAGTCTTGGATGGCATGGTAGTTCGTCCACTGGTGTGCCATGCTTCTTTGATGAGTTTGGTATGAGACTCTATTTAAGCTGTTTTGAGCCAGTTGTCCAACCGTTTAGACCAGTCAAGGGTTTTACCAGTACGATATCCAGTCCAATCCCAATAACTATGCCCTTGGGTATTTTCCCAAACCTAGGAAGCTCTGCAGGATGTGACAGCTTTTAATAGAGGATGTCCTGGTCTAAACAAATAGTATTGTCCTAAACTCCAAGCAATAAATAACCAATCAATAATATTCTAATTATTAGGGATAGGTTGCCAGTTGACTTGACTAAGGTCATTAGGTCATGCGTCTCATGGTTTCCAGCTGCTGTGTGGTCTCAAGGTGAACCCTTGGATGACTTTGGGCACATCTAAGCAAATAATATCTAATTGGCACATTATAGAAATTTATTATCCATAAATAATAATGTTAGTGTAATTGTACTTCCAGTACAAAACAAATTTTGATTCTTTTTATGTGTAGTTGGGATATCTGAAAATTTGATAGGTGGATTTTTCTTAAAGTTTCATAACAGAATGCATTTGCTATATACTTTATAAATATATTACAACAAATATTAGTAGTCAAAGCTGTGTTTTGCGGACAATGTCGATGTCCAAAATGTCACTTATTTATGACTGGATCGAGTCCTAATTTCTTATGCAATTGTCAATAAACTTAGTTGGCATGCTATGGGTTTGGTACTTTGTTGGGTTCATATAGCATGTATAATTCCTGTACCATAAATCCAGTCTTTAAGATACATCATATTGATCCTGTTTTCTTTTGCTTGAATATATTTTTAGGTTCTTTTCTTGTTACCTCTCAAAAGTTTTGCACGACGCATTGTGAAGAGATTGATCCAGCTTTCCCCATTGCCACAAAAGGTAAAATTTCACTTTTTTGCATTTATATGCAATGATTTGGTTTCTGAATTCTTCAAGATGCGAAGCAAATTTATATATATAAAAAATCAAATTATCCCTATACATACATTTGATCCTGTTTTCTGCTGATACAATAGCTGATAGGTTATGTACAGATATAACCATATCAATAGCTCACTCTCATATGCTTTTATTTCTGGTGCTAAGTGATATCTCTCTCTTTTCTCTAGGATAGTGCGATGGGACAATTTAAAAAGGAGTTTGGTGAATCAGATGACGAGGGGATACCTGAACATAGCACAAAACCTGCAGACTTTGACCTTCTTTTTGCTGGAGACATTGATGATCACTTTCTTTTTGGCGTAAAATTAACTAAGTATGTATTCTATATAATTACTTAATATGTACTCCCTCCATTCAGTAATCCTCCCCCCCCCCCCCCCCCCCCCCTCCTAGTACAGCATCTTGCATGAGGCAGCAGAAGTGAAGGGTTTTCCCTTGGAGCTGGGCAGGAGTAAATGCATTTCTTGGTTTGTGCGCACAAGGGAGTTGTGCCTAATATACTGGGAAAGGAGTATTAAGTATTTAAGTTGCTTATAATAATTTTCAGTTTCAGACTGCAGCTTGTTTCTCTACACTTTCCACAGATTATTATTCTTTAAATGGTCTTTCCTCTGTTTACTATCACATGACTAATTGAAAGTTTGGATTTCAATGTATATCGAGTTTCAATCAGCAGCTTTTATTTTAGTCCTTTGTTGGAAATCCCCTCATGTCATAATCTTTTTTTCATCATTACAATGTTCAGTACTTATCCATTTTCCTGGACTTCACTGAATCTTTACCTTCTACAAACAAGCTGTTATGGATGTTAAGGTTGAGGAGAGAGGGTTGAGGGACCCGAAGGCGGCTGCTGTGCTACAGTACCCGCGGGTACTGTTTACGCAGCAGCGGCGGCTAGGGCTGCGAGGGTGAGAGAGGGCCGGCCGGGGGCCTTTGCCCACGGCCGGGCAAGAGGGACCAGATTGTTATGGATGTTAAGGTTGAGGAGAGAGGGTTGAGGGGCGCGAAGGCGGCTTCTGTGCTACAGTACCCGCGGGTACTGTTCACGCAGCGGCGGCGGCTAGGGCTGAGAGGGCGAGAGAGGGCCGGCCGGGGGCCTTTGCCCATGTCCGGGCAAGAGGGAAGGGATTTCCTTCTTAATTCTTGCTTAATTAGATTGATACATCTCCTCCTTATATAGAGAGGTTTACTTGACCCCTAAGCAAGCGACCCTTATCTCTAATTAACCCTAACAAACCAGGCCCAATAAGCCCATGACATATTCAAACATACTCTAATACAAGCATAGTCACATGCTCTTTTGCAATGGTTTGATAATTTGATCTTCTATTTTCAGAATTTGGCATTTAAGTTCAGTTGTCCTCATTCGTGAAACTCACTTTGCATAAAGTAATTTGATTCAAAAAAATTACATCAGGTGTTATGGTGTTTTCAAATCGATATTGGTTATGGAATAGAAATTTTTTCACATTCTTTGTAATTTAAGGATGCTGTTTGTTCTAGTCTATAATAGTTGTGGTGCCTTCTTAAATTAAAAGTTGTTAGTCCATGATACTCATTTGAGTGGCAGCTGGCATGCTCTGTTGCTTTGTACACAGCTACACAGTCTAAGATCAAACTTCGTGAACTTTGATCAACAATTAATGTGACTATGATAATATTTATTAAAAAAACCATTGGGTTCTTTGAATGTTTTTTTTTCTTATGAACGTGATATTGCCATTATCAATAATATATGATAAGACAAATTCATGCTCAAAGTTTAGTTTAGAGACTGCCATGAGTCATACCGTGCCTTATTTTGACGAAGGGAATGTAATCTTATGTACTTTTTAAAACCAAAAACATAACTTTCAGAAACAGATAACTAGTCTTCCTGAGAATATATGCTCTAATTAATCTTTTTTCTAGCACATCGATTTCTGAGAACATCTAAATAATTAATGTTTGAACTAATGTTTCTGCAGGAAATCCATTAAGCTGTACAGTAACTTCTATTCTTCTGATATAGTAGTTGCATCTCCTTTAGCACTGAAACGCGTAAGTATTTTTTTTCAAAAACAAGACTTCTTCATAGACTACATAATCTGTACTTACTCATGTTCTGCAGTTGTACATTACTCTTATTCTGGGCAGACCATCTATGTTATTGTTCTATTGATCTAGAATTTGATGTACTCCTGAAAAGTATATGGAAATCTAGAATACTTAGGGTATGACACTGGTGAAATGTTATAAAATCGTCTAATCAATCCCTAGTAGCCGTGGCACTGATCAGCCTGATTAGTCATGACTAATCGCGACTAATCATAGTGCATAGCTTATTGCCAAGGCACCGATCTGGCTGACTAATCACAACTAATCATGATTAGTCAGACAACTTGATAACATTGACTGGTGGTGGTTTGCCAGTAGTATTGTGGGGAGATCCAGGTGGGAACAGCTGTATGCCAGAAAGAAGCTGGTTTTTTTGGTGGTTTTTCAATCTTGCTTCGTAGAATGTACAGTGGAATGGGAGGAAGTATGCAGAATGTATCATAGTGCTGATGGCAGAACCTGTTAGGCCATGTAATTTATTTGGATATGGGTACAGGTAAACGTAAATGGCACTAAACTTCTAGTGTGATGGATTTGAGAAATAGCAACTTCTGTAGGACAGGATCCTCGAAAATGCTGGTTGAGGAAAATGCATTAAGAAAGTCTTCATAGAGATTAGCTGTTGGATTGGTCAATAAAAATGATGGCACATGTCTGATTGGCTGAACGAAACAGTATTATTGAAAGCAATAAATAGCGTCATCAAGCTTTAGGCATTTCAAGCATGATTGGATATTTGTCTAATATATTGAACTTGGATGGGGGTATAAAACACTGAAACCAAGCCATTTCAGCATCCCTGCTATGATCTTGTCAATCTTCATCTTGTTCCCCTCCTTTTGTAGCAAACTCCATCCCTGCAAACAAGACAACCCAGCAGAAAATACTCTGTTGTCTTAATAGAAAACTTCCTCTCAATGGGCCATGTTGTTCCTTGTTTGCCAAATTGCTCACACGCTAGTCCTAGAAATGGAGAAAAATCAAAATGCCTGACTGGTAGGCCACACCAAATTCTTTGGGATCCAAATAAACAAAAAGTTTACCAGCGATTAAGGCGTTTATCCCATCTAAGTCTTCTGTATGCCACACATTAGAACTTAGCTATATAGCAGCCATAAAAAAATTATCTTTATTTTTCTTTTTTTATTGTTAAACGCCAATTTCTTTCATCTAATCACATAGCTTTGATTTCTAATCAATTACATTAAATTTAACTTCTAGAACATGTTTATTGTTATGGAGTTCTATTGTTTATACTTTATCCTTTTCTGTTATCAGAAAATCGATGGAGGAGAACATGGCAAGGAGAAGGATTTTGATTTCCTATCTTCAGTTGAAGTTAGTTCTTTTGATCCTATGATTTATTCGCCACCTCATTACTAGATACAAGTCTTTTTGTTAAACCATAAATAATATGTCGACAATTTAGATTCACATGAAAAACCGTAGAAGTTGTATCTTTCACCCAAAGTAAAAAAAAAAAGGGCGTACCCAGTGCCGTAGGCTCCCGCACTGCGGGGTCTCTGGGGAAGGGAAAATAGCCAGCAGCCTTTCCCGCACAAATGTGCAGAGGTTGGGGCTTGAACCCTGGACCTCTTGGTCACAGGCGGTAAAGCTCTACCGCTTGCACCAGGGCCGCCCTTCGTCTTTCACCCAAAGTACTCGAGAATATTTTATGTTACAGGTAGCTAATGTATTAGTCTATTTGAACAAGAACTAATTAAAAAATTTGTATCTCAACATAGACTTGTATTCTACTTAGTAACCAAACAGAGTGCATTTTTTCCCTTCTGTTTTTCTTTTCCCCTTGTTTACTTATTTGTAAAATGGTCTGTATGCAGATAGTGGTTGTTGATCATGCGGATGTGATATCTATGCAGGTAAACTTCAAGGGTGACATGTTTTTCTACTTATACTTGGTTTTATACCTTTTGGTACAAATGACAGTTTATGCATGGATGTAGAACTGGGAGCATCTGGAGGCTGTGTTTGAACAACTTAATCAGTTGCCATCAAAAGAACATGGGACCAATGTGATGCGAATTAGGCCATGGTAGGTTCATGCTCTGATAACATCGACTCTGTATATTGGACTGTCAATTTTCATGGCAATTTATTATTAATTATTTATGTGTATTCTCAAACTATATCCATATTAATTAAGCTTGTGTACATTGATGTCCAAGGTACTTGGATCAGCATGCACAGTACTATCGGCAGACAATACTGTTAAGCTCATACCTTACACCAGGTATGGATTCAGCTGGAACGTGGTTTTTAACCTGCCCCCTTCCCTCCTCTCCTCGTATTTTCAGTAACGTAGAAACTGGTGCTCAAGGTGACTAGTTGTTATGCACAGGAACCATGAGACCTTGATTAGTTATTAGGTTGATAAATGATAATTTAATGGTGCTATGCAAACTTCTTTTGCATCTATTACATAGTTGTCCATTTGTTTGTTTATATACCTATATGTGCATTTCAAATGTCAATTGTTTTCCTGTTATGCAGAGATTAATGCTTTATTTAACGGATTATGCTTAAATTATGAAGGAAAGGTATGTCGTGATTGAAATCACTGAGTTAGCTGTTTCTTTCCCCCCTTTAAGGGAGTTCATATATCATATTGATGAACTAATAGTTCTACAACTTCTACTAGATTAAAATGGTGACCGAGTATGCAGGTGTTCTTCCCAAAATACAACTTGATGTGCGGCAGGTGAATGCTCTTACCCATCCTGATTCTGCACATTATTGTATATATACTGAATATAAAACTTAAATTTTACTCATAGATATATTTGTGTAAACAAAGTCTTAATGCCATGGATTCAGAATTCTACTGAGTTATACTAAAGTCCATGCATAATTTTATCTTATTTACCAAAACAGTTCTTGACTATTCTAATCCTTTTTAATGTGCAACTATTAAACAGGTGTATGAACGATTTGATGCATCTTCTATTGCTGAAGCGGACGACGCACGCTTTGATTATTTCTGCAACAAGGTCTGTTCTTTTATGCCAATGTACTGGAGTTAGCTCAAATAGTATATTTCTTATAATGAAGGATTTACTAGTTACAAAATAATCTGAGCAACTTTGTACAATCCTTCAAAGTGTACTTAGTCTAGTTCAAATTCTATAAACATCCTAGCAAATCAATCTTCTTGATAGACTAGTCAGTAAACTTATCTGTTAAGCAGCTAACTGATCTTATCAACTTGACTAAATCTCTAAGCAAGTATCTAGCTTACTCGGGTGGGCTCGCTCAAGCTGAGTGAGGCCTATTGGCATGTGACCTTTAGGTGTGCCCCACCATGACAGTTTCTTAGCTACTGTAGAAAATTCTGGAGTTTTTGTTTCGCTACTTTTTGTGGTCTATTCCATATATAAATGTGTATTAATAATATATTATTTAATACATCTGTCTTCTTTTATATTTTATGATGTGTTACAGGTATATCCAAAGATCCAGGACTTGGATGAGGTATGCTCTATTCTATTATGTGCGAACGTGCAGTTGTGTTTGATACTTCTGAAATTTTGTAGGAACTTAGTCTTTAATGCTCAGCATCTCCTGTAAATATTGATAATGTTAAAGGGTGTGGGTGTTTTACTTTACAACTCTTCTTCGTAAGAAATGATACGCAGATCTCCTGTGTATTCGAGATTTTTTTTTAATAATGTTCATGCTCCTAGAATGACTATCTCTTGCAAGATTTGCTAATTGTCTAGTGCAATGCAGGGTGGATTGCTGCTATTCGTAAGTTCATACTTTGAATATATTCGAATAAGCAATTTCTTAAAATCTAAGGAAGCATCCTTTTGTCGAATTGGAGAGTGAGTAAACCTTCCTTCTCTTTATAGGTTTTTTTATTAGTTCAAGTTAAGTTATCTGCCCTTTAGCCCTTAGTCTTAAGACAAGTGGTATTTATCTCAATGTGCTCCCAAATCAGGGCTACATCTCAACAGGATATATCTCGTTCAAGACTATGGTTTTTTGAGGGCCAGAAAAAGATTTTGCTTTATAGTGAAAGATCTCACTTCTACCACCGATACAAGGTAAAATTGTCTGGAGCATTACTTATTATATGGTGCGATTCCTGTTTTTTCTGTCTATGTTATTCATCATTATTTCTTGATGTGCAGATCAGGGGAACAAAGCATTTACTAATTTATTCATTGCCAGGGAGAAAAGAATTTTATCCGGAGGTATTGACTAAATTGCAATTTCATTGCTTTGTTTCACGGTTTATGGTGAAGATGTTTAGAAAGTTGATGTCCCTTGGGTTTGTATCTTCCTTTCAGCTTGTAAATATGCTAGGCGAATCAGAAAACCCGAAGTGCAATGTCCTTTTTTCTCGTCTAGACCTTCTTAAGGTGAGGTCACTATTTCACTTAGTTTGGTTCCATAATGGAAACTTTAATCTTGTTCAGCTATCAATCTCATGCTCTGCAGAAACATTTTCAGTTAGCAGTATGAACAAATTTATTTTAACCTTTGTAGTCGCACTATCACATTTTATATAATCTGGATTCAAGATGAAAATCACAGCTTTTTGGCTTTTGAGCTTCTGTTTGAAAAAATTGCCTCACCTAGTTTTGGTTAATGCTCAACAGTTTCACATGCTGTAGTATCTTTTAGAAGTTCATGTGCATTCCTTTGACTCCATGAGTTAATCTCCACCAGCATGTTAGTTATCCTTGGTCTTGGTGTGAACTGACTTGTTGCTAACTTGCAGTTAGAGCGGATTGTTGGGACATCTTCCGCACGAAGGTTGATATCCTCGGACAAGGGCATGTTTGTCTTTTGCTGATGTAGCCATGTAGCAGCCTAGTAGGTTAACCCCCTACTGTTGAACAGACTGTCTACTTGCTTTCATATTTTCATCACAAGCTATGTTTTGACCATATTACCATCAATCATTAGCAAATCTTCTCTGGGGATACCCATGTGATGATTATGACCTATAAGGTCCGCCAAAGAGTTACCTTGTTGGATGCACCGAAGCACTACGGACTGTTTTGGATGACGCTCTGACCTGAAGCGCTCACCCAAGCAACTAAATCTAGTTACAGGCGCTGTTTGCTTGTTGATTGCCGGGCAACTTTGCAGCCAGACAAGAATCTGGACCTTAGACTAGCAAAATCAAAATCCGTTTCACTACCAACCGATTTTATTTAAATGTTGGATGAATTTAGGATGAGCCATCAAAGGTAGGCAGTTGTTGGATATGTGTTAGGTATTCTTTTCTCAAGTTGCCAGACTCTTCTTGAGCCGTAGTCACCTCTTTGGCTACCAAAGCTCTGTTTGGTAGGGTATCTGGCTTCTCAAATGGAGCAACTTACTTTTTTGAGTTAAAGCCGTTTTAAAAACATTTGGCAAAAATGGTTCTACTGACAATTTTGTAATAATCTGTAGTATGTTGTGAGAAACCACTTTTTTGTTGTTGTTGCTGTCTTGTCAGTACAAAAACACAGTTCGTTCGAGCTTCTTGCAAGGGACAGTTTTTTTTTTTTTCAGATAGCTGTTTGGCAGGCCTTCTTGCAAGGCGCCGCAGGAAACAAGAACCGGAGCCATGCTAAACTGGCCATGTCTCCTTACTGTGATCTTGTCACCTGGTCTACTCACGCCGCTGCCAAGCTCTTTGTGTTTTTGCGTTATTACCTTGATTAATGCTCATTAGTGTGCGTTGGCAACCAAAATTAATTCTCTGGCTGTTAAGCTCCTGCTCTGTTTAGCTTATCAATCATGGTATATTGTTTTTATCTCACAAGAAAACAGTAAAAACAACATTAGTCGGTTTATCAGTCGCAGAGACCATAAATTGACAAACGACAAAAGATAGTACTTCCCTCTTTTTATATTAGGTGCACATAAATGGATGTAGCGTAGAGAAAGAATGAAGAAATGTATTCCTAGTTTTTAATCGGTCTTTGAATCAGAGGTGATTATGTCTTGTGAGAGAGTGAGTACTTTACTACCGTAGGATACGTGTGCTTATATTTCGGTGAACAGAACACCGCGCATGTCAATGGCAATGGCAACCGAGCCTTGCATGGTGTCTTGTGCAATTAAACATCCCGGTCGGTTCATGAGCGGCGATCGTGTGTGAGTGTGTCCGTACGTGCGCGTGCGACTGCCGACAATGCATGCAATCACGTGGCGGCTGCGTGTCTGTCCGATTCTGTGCTGCTAGTACGTAGTACGGAGTAGTACGGACAGGTATATAAAAAAAATAGTTTCTCGCGCTCTAGCTTCGGGAGACGGGGAGAGTGAAGAGACGACAGACAGTGTGGCTGCTGTGCTTGTCCTGGACGGACTTTGACGGACGAGACTCGAGAGAAAGACGCCCGGTCATCATTCCGATGCAGTCGCCTGACCTCGAGACGACGACCAACGCTAGCTGAGCTGCCCGGCGTTACGTTTTTTTTACTCAGCTCACGCCACAGCTAGCGCCACGCATGCGTACGGGGGGCCGGGCTGTGTCTAGCATATAGTACTAGTGCCTAAAATAAAACGCATTCTGGTTTGAGTCTAATTATACAAATAAAACACTAAAATACTTTACACCGATAAAGTTTTTAGATATAAACATCCCTAAGTATTATAGAAAAAAATTATAAAGATTTAAAACATTAAATAATTATATTATAAAAATAATTAATAAAAATGTAATAAACATTATTATATTATCATATAAGTTTAGTTACATTTAAGATACTTTAACTCTTTAAAAAATTTAAAATGTCTCATGATAACTAACTTAGGACGGAGAGAGTATCTATCAATTGTCAATGCCGCATGCAAGAGCGGGCCGGGCGCCAACCGGGCGGAAACGATAGATTCTGTCCGGCTCAAGTAGTAGACGTACGTACGGGGGATCGAATCGGAGAGATATACATACTGCTGCTTGGCTAGATTATTTCATTTGTTGCTGTGAACATCTTGGGTACAAATACTGCATTTATTTAGTTTACACAACAAGACCTTGATCCTTACGTACGTATACATACGTACGTGGGTTTTAGGTTAGGAAAATGGTGTCAGTCCGGACTGTTCCAGTAGACAGGGAGAGGAAGAGTTAAAAAATAAGGCAATTATCCTTTTTTATATAATAAAATAATTACAGTAGATATGGCTCAACTTATTTTTATTAGATTAGTTACCGAATATATAATTTTGATAATAGATTTATTTTGAGACATGACACTTGGTCGAACTTAACTGGTACGGATCCTAGAATAATTTTTGTATTTTGTCGTGGACGGAATGTGAGGCGATCCGATATCCATCCCCATCCGTCCGTCTGTCTGATTGATCCGTCATCAGGGTAGAGGGCCCCAACGTGACGGGCGTTTTAGATCGAGCTGCTGCTATACTCGTACTATATAATTGCGGTTGCGGCCACAGTAGTAGTAGTAGTACCACACTACTCATCCAGGTAATTAAGGTAGTGGAGGTCGTCAGCAATGCAGGCAGTTGCGGGGCCCTGCTAGCTGCACTAAACCACTAACCATAGTAGTATAGATAGAGAAGTGGCTAAAGATGGCTTTGAAGCAAGCATGGCATGGCAAAGCAAAGCAAAAGCAATCGGCGATCGACCACCCAACTGCATGCAGGAGTAGACAGCTGCAATGATTCTCGTCGGTTCAGTGCACCCAGGCCCCGGCCCCCAAAACATGGCCCGGAATCAACGAACGAACTCCATCGATCCATCGCGTCGTGTCTGTCTCCTTTTGACTTATACTACACTGTAGTAGTGTACATGCTTACGTCCTCTTGGTTTGGTATTGTGTTTTTTTTTATCTCAGCAACAACGTCTTATCTGCCACAGAAACTCTCAATCCAAACATGATCTACATGATCTTATTGATGCTTGACTTTGGCGATCCGACAAAACCGAACCCTACACTACATATAACCTCAGTTGTTTTGGCTTACCAACTACGTACAAGAAACTATAGGGCTACACGTAGTAGTTGTAAAGTATCATGTGTTCAATTCCAACAGCAGATGAGAAATGAGAAAGAGATGAGACGATGAGTCGCCCCGCTCCACCCCACCCCACCCCACCCCACTTGATGAGATCGTGTGGTACCTTAACTAAGTGTTCCCACATCTTTTAGGCAATGCAATGCAAGCTTAGCTTTTTGGAGACAAGCTAGAGCTTCTTCCATCGATCGGCTTTATGCATCACACACATCTAGCCTCAATAATCGCAACCAACAACAAACAGTAATGTATAATAAATAAACAAATGCAAGGACGACAAGCAAAGCTAGCCTCACACAATAATGTGACTTGCTTTTTTATAAAAAAAATTACTCCGTGTCAGCTTGCCTGCCCATTCCAAGCTAGCTCGACCGATCGAGTTAGTCTTAGTCATGATGGCACGCACAAGCAAGCTCGAGCTCCGTTCATCTACTTCTTCCATCCTTAAATAATCATCATTGTTGATGTTCATATCACAAGTTTAACTCAATTTATATAAAATATGTGCAACATTTATATTTTAAAATAAATTTATCAAACTATAGATTCAAAGATCTTTCAATTAATAATACTAATTATATAACATAATTTTTTTAATATATATTTAATCAAAATTGTTTTTTGGAATCACAAACGATAAATATTTAGAGATGGACAGAGTACATCTATATTTAGTGTACCGCCGGCGGCTTGCTTGTATTAGTTGATGCGTGGCGTGGCCCGTTTAGAGGCGTTATCAATGATGATTAATTATGCGTGCACTGCTGCTTCACGGCGGGCCGGCGGGCCCATTATATATTGTCCCAACAGATTAATGAATGAATGAATGAATGGAGTATACTCCTCCACCTCCTTCATCTCTAATTAACTCTTATTATTAATGTAGTACTACCAAATCTATATCTATACCCATTAATAAAAAAGCAAAATTTCTGCCGTATTTTTGTATGTCTTTCCCTAAATAACTCTATGAATGTTCGTCTATGTCTATTTTTATATGGATTGTGTTCTACTCTAATACGATTTGTCACTATGCCTAAAAAGACATGTTATGAACCAGAAGGAAAAAAACTAAATACCGAACTCCATATAGAAAAAGCAAAAAAGTAAATACCGGACTCTTTATTGAAAAAGTAAAAAAGTAAATATATAGAGAAAAGAAAAAAAATAGGACACAATGTTCATCTGACGGGTCTCCTACGTCTAGATATCGTGTTGATTTAGAGGAAATCCAAAAAGGACATATGTTTCCGGCTATGAAATCTAAAAGGAAATAGACTACCATAAACCTAATTAAATCATATATCAACCAGACTATAAAACTAGACATCCAATTCCACCGACCATCAAATCAAAGCCACGACCAATTAGATCAAAGAGCAAAAGGATCGAATCAAGTGCATTAGCCCCACTATGGACAAGATCACACGAAATCGAAAGAGCGCAATGGGTTAATTCGAGACCACCAGAGTACCACGGGCCTACGCTGCCACATTCTGACATCGAGCGCGGACCGCACACACCGGTCTGGCCGGACCACGCGCCCAGACGTTGAGGCGACACAGAGGAGCGGCTCGGCGGCGGTGTGCTGCCACGCACGGACGACGAGGCACAGGCCCAGTTGCCTGAGCGGGGCGGCGGAATCCGAGTTGATCCACGTGAACCAGTCCCGCTCGGCCAGCAGCCCCCGACACTACATAGATTGGGTCTGTGTATGCCGATTGCGCTGCAGCCTGGCCAGATTTGGTGGAAAGATGTGATTTCTAGCGGATTCGGGTGGAGCTATCGGTACAGGCGCGGAGGAGATCGTGGAGCAGCTTACCGCAGATAGACGTGTAGGCACGGATGCGTGCAGATGGACTCTGTGCAGACGTTGAGAGCATTAGAGCAATGTGTTCAGTGCGCCAGTTATTTTTATTAATATTTGATTTTTTTTCTCCCGTTACAACGTACGAACAAGTTTGCTAGTTTATACTTATACCTATTGATAAAGAGACAAAATTTCTAGTTTTTTTTTGTCCAGCCCATTCTAAATTGACCCAACTGTTCTGTCACTCGCTGGCTTTCGGCGCACTCGTGGCCATTCCGTCGCCTCCACCTTATTCTCACGACGCTCGGATTTTCCTCTTCGTCTCCCGTCCCCGTCCCAGCGTCCCTGCCGCCGCCAGGGTTTTTGTTACCGTTTCGAAACCGGTAACCGCCGGGGAGCGGTTGGGCGGTTACCGACCGGTTTGACCGGTTACCGGTCCAAACCGCCGGGGGGCTTTTTTTTTTGCTTGAAAAAATCAAATTTTTTTGCATGACCTTTGTGCATAATGATGTAAATAGAACACACAATTCATGAAAAATAGTGTGATACAAATGGCCAACCCCACAATAATATCATAGTGATGCACTAGCCACAAATTCACGACGGAAATAACGTAGTTCACTGTTGCAACAACAACAAATCGTCCATGGAAATACCTTGTGTCGTAGACATGCGAACATCATGGTCACTGACGTTGAATATAAGGGAAGATCCCGTTTCGGCACCCCTCCTCATACTCCGCGGTGGACATTAGAGCGATACCGCGCGACTGTAGCCCGGCCTTGTACTCTATCCATGATTGGCCCGTCCAATGAGCTGTGGTCTCCCATTCCTGCACTAACATGTTGTAGAAATCTGGGTCTTGCCATTCCTAGACCCATCTAGTGATCGGCTGCGTGCTGATGTCAGGAACGGGGTAGGTATAACCACCACCGTACGATGTATTACCGTACGAGGAAGAGGAGTACTGTGGCGTGTCGTAGCAGTCCGTCGGGTCGTAAGCTCTCCTCTGCGATTCTGGCTGCCCATGGTCACGGTCCTGAGTAGCATGTGTGAAGTCCGTCTCGCCTGCAGCCGACCATAATTAGTACTAGTGAATAGTCATAGACATTAAAAAAAATGTCTGTAACAATCGATACGTGTGAAACGAAGTCCACCAGCATCACCAGCACCACTACCACCAGCACCATCTGCAGAACCCCCAGCCCCACCACCACCACCACCACCAACAACAACAGCAGCTCCAGGGTCATCGTCACCACTATGACCGTCTCCACTGTCATTTGCTGAGCTGCTGTGATCGGACTCCTGGTACCGTGGACTTTCCTCACCCTCCTCGCCATCATCTGTCGAATCATCGCTGGTGACAGGTTGTTGCACTCGCTTCCCCTTTTGTTTCTGGCTAGGTCCCGTCTGGTATTTTCTTTTGCCAAGATGCGTGTCACCCACATGTCTACGGGCCCAATCACTGATGGGCCCAAGATCGTCGGGGTCCACTTGGTCTCTGTCATCACAAAGAATGAATCATATTATTAAAAGTATGGTTCGTTAGTGGCTAACAAAGTACATCAACGTACCTCACGATATGGGACGGAAGAGGGATGTCCATTTCTTCATCCTCTTCGTCGAGAACTGGAGCCTGGTTGGATCTGCCATACTCCATCCAGTCTCGAACCGGATATCCCTTTCGTAAAAGGATATCTGCGTGAACTGGTCAATGAAGTCTTCTTCCTCACGCCTAGGTGGTCCGGATTGTAACACCCCGGGTGTTAATCTCTTAATTAAAATTTGATCATGTCATCATATGCATTAAGCATCATTCATTTGTTTGAGAACCTGGATATGCATTGAACTAAAATGAGTTTACTTGTCTATGTTTGATCAATTGTTTGTATGCAGGTCATCTTTTCAAATTCTCAAATTTAAAATTTTGAAATCCAAACCCTTTTCCCAGAAGGGGTGGATTAAACCCTAAACATGATTTTCAAAATCTATAAAGTTTTTGCTTGTGGTTGTTTAAGCAGAGTTGTAGATCTTGAAGTTTTGAACATCTTTCGTGTTCAAAGTTTTTCTTGAAAACCCCTGGAAGCTTGTGCATTTTTGCAAAGTAGCCGCAGGGTCAGTTCTGTCCTTTCATCGAGCAGCTACATGGCGGGGTCGCTCTCGACGGTGCCCGACGCCGACACCTGTCCAGGGACTCCCGTCTTGTCGTGGGTACGTGGCGATCTTGCGGAGCCCGTTGCCGTCTTTAAAACATTCTCTCTTCTTTCCTTTC
Organism: Microstegium vimineum; assembly: GCA_022036555.1. Lineage (NCBI taxonomy): Eukaryota > Viridiplantae > Streptophyta > Magnoliopsida > Poales > Poaceae > Microstegium > Microstegium vimineum. Next base: position 35,586,516 of record CM039130.1, read on the forward strand.
CACGCCACTGCTCCACTCTTCTTCACTCTACTTCGCTCTGCTCTGTTCCGCTGAGCACTTCACCTTCACCATTGACGAACTCGTCCGAGCTCGTTAGCGGTTGCCAATCACTTAATCTTTCGTCATTGTCTTCGCCTGGACCTTGCGCATCCTCGGGTTAAGTTGGTTGAAGTCGTCGAGCCCGCATTCGTTCAGTGCGGATCCGTCTTCCTCAGCTCCGCCGAGTCCGCCGCTGCTCTGGTCCGTCTTCGACTGAGCTGCGCAGGAGCCGCATTGTCTTTTTGTCTTGTGTTTCTTGCTCCTTGTTCATCCCTGATGCTTGTCGGTTCTCCGTTTTGCAAATGGTGGACCATAGCTCCGGGAATATCTTCGTTGCCGCGCAATTCTTCGTCTCCGCCGGCACGTTCTCCATCGACGGTCGTCTCTGCTTCATCTCCGGCCGCGCTTGCTTGTGCTCCGTGACCAGGCTGAGCCCCTCGACCTCTTCGTTGTACTCGTTTATCCCTGTATCGAGCCTTAGAGCTCTGTCCTCAAGCGCTGTCGCTGTTCTTGTTCGGCGCAGCGGTGTGCTCGACGTCTTGTCGTTGTAGTTGATCTTTTCGAGATCCAAGTCTTGCGCTAGCTTCGCCTAGCCGTCCTGAGTCTGTTCCGAGGGGTAGTTGCCCTCGAGCGCGTGCGTGTTCTCTTCGGCGCGCGTCGCGCAGATCTCCGCCGACCGCCAGTGCCATCGTCGAGGGTGTTGCTTTTAGCTCAGTGTTCGTTTGGCTTGCGCTTCGCGTTGTTTGGGGGCCGCTTAGCTTGCTAGAGTTGTTGGTTGTTTCGATCGAGGGTCGATCGAGGTCTGATCGAGGCCTAGTGTCTCTGCTCGAGGCCTAGCTCCTTCGATCGAGGCCTGTGTCCATCGGCATGTGTGTGCGGTCGAGCTCAGTTCACCGCCATGGTCGTCGACGAGGTTGGCTGTGTAGGTTTTAGCCTCGTTTCTGTGGGCGTTTTGCTCGCGGTTGTCTTCTGAGTCGTGATCGAGGCCTAGCGTCTCTGTTCGAGGCCTAGTTGCGTCGACCGAGGCCTAGCTTCTCTGATCGAGGGTCGATCGAAGCCTCGTTTCTTTCGGTCGAGGTCTGTCTCCGCCGATCGAGGTCTGTCTTCGTCGATCGAGGCCTAGTTTCCCGATCGAGGCCTCTCTTCTTCGATCGAGGTCTGTTCTCGATGGTGTGCAATCGGTCGAGCCCTGTCCGACTGTCAGCACCCTCGATGAGGTGTCTCTGAAGGTTTGTTTGAGTCGTGGCGTACCTCGTTGGGTTCGGCTCGGCGAGCCGAAGCAGGTTCGAGGGGTAGCCGTTCGGTTTGGTCATCGACGGCGACTCGCCGCCGTGTTTTGTGGTTCTCGACGCCGCCGCTCGAGCCTCTGTGCTGCTGTTGGTCGGGTTTCAGCCGACCGTAGGTTCTATGCAGGGTTGTTCCTGTTTCCTGTTTAGTTCAGTTTGTTTTTAGTTTGTAATAATGCCCTGTTTAATTATAAAATGTTTAGAAACCCTAATAACTTTAGGCTTTGAGTGATTTTGGATTATTTGATGCAAATGGTCAATTGTCCAGTGACAAACACAAGTTGGACATGTTTGATGAGACGATGTTTGCTCAGTTCTTTTGGTTGTAAGTGTTAACTTAGATAATCCAGATAAATAGGGTTTAATTAATCTGCCTGTTAACCTAGTGTGGCTTTCCTTCGTGAAGGGGAGTTGTACTCAAGGTGTAATCTGTTTTTAGTCTTCTCTTATGAGCTTGTTTGTTTGTGTTGAGCATCATGTTTATTATTCAAGCATCATCTAAGACATGTCATTGTATCGTGTAGATTGTTCGTTGGTTGGGTTGGATACCTCCAGTGCAGAGGTCTTCTCTCTTGAATCTGAGCCCGAGTTCGTTTATCCCTCCAACCAAGGCAAGCCCCGGTGCATTCAAACATTTCCTTGTATTTAAAACGTTTGCTTTAAATACACTTATGTTTATACTATTGCATTACGGTATTCGATCAAATTCCTACTTGATGCATAGCCTTACCTTGAGTTATTTATTCCAGTACCTTGATACCGTTTTAAAAATACGATTGTGCTTGTTGCTGCTTAGCAATGCTTAGACCGATAGAGTCAGATGATTTCCTGTCATCTGCGAGAATAGGTGGTAACATGATTGCTTCGGCAATGGTTCTGTTTTCGAGATGAATAGCGGATTGCTGCGGCAAATGGCTATGTCCTCTTGATGGAAGTAATAATCTGAGACCGGGCGGACACGGTGTTGGAGAGCCACCAGATGTGGATATCTGGTGAGCGGGTTCTTTCCGCCTGTGTCGATTAGGAACCGTCCGTTGTAGACGTCCAAGGGTTGTGGCTTTGGAGTACTTATCACATACTCCGGGAAGCTGGACTCTGGCTATTCTCGCTTGAAGAACGGTTAACGCGCACTGGGAGTGGAGAGATGGCGAGAGTAGTGTGTACCCTCCAAGTTAGCGAACTGGATGGAGGTGTACTGTGCTCTCGGGTGGCGGAACCCCGGTCTTGGCGAGAGGATCCAGGGAAAGGTAGTCATATGCGTGCTTTAAGCGGCTGTATATGTCGTGTGATAGGGAAGCCCCAGCTGGGATAAACCGGTTCGAATCGTCGTGTTCCTCGGATATGGAAACATGACCCTGTCCTCTACCGCGTAGTAATACACTTTAACTGGATACTTGTTGGATCCCTTCGTGGATGTTTATTACCTTGTTATCGATCATACCTCCAGGTCGATACTTGAGTAATCTTATGGATAACATAAATGATTTCAATTCTTTTTATAAATGCTCATTTATGCAAAATACTTGATTCTTGCAAACCACACCTTGAATCCTATGACTTGCATACTGTTTTGTCCACCAAATACTTTTCTTTGTCGGATAAGTCTTGTGGAGTACTCCCGTACTCAGGGTTTGTTAACCCCTGTTGCAGATGAGGATCACAACCCGGTTTGTGTGGCTCCTTGCTGCATGACCGTGGTCAGTGTAGATGAAGATGAAGAATAAACTGTCTTTGCTTGACTCTTGGGCAAGAGTACCTCGGTTCTTTGTTCTTGCTCTATCAGCAGCTTGATGTATCTTTATCGTATGACACTAAGTTATGTTTCAAAACTTATGGTTTGTAATATGACTTTAAATTTCCGCTACTTTGATGTAATATAAAAATTTCGTATTACTTCTGTCATGATTGTAATGAGGTGATCCTATTCGGAAAGAGGTGGATGATCCGCTGCAAAGTGGCGACACCTGATGGGCTAATTAAGATTTGGATCATCTGTTGGGATTAAGTTGGTTAATCCTAGCAAGTGGGCCCTATCTTAAGAGGTTCTGTCACATCCGGAGGCATCCGCGAGTCGCAGCCGAAGGTTGTAGTTCACATACACTAGCTTTTTCAGTTTTTTGTGGGACAAGCGATTCCGAACCTTCGTGTGCACCAAGGCAAATGTACTCCAGTTGCGCTCGCATCCACTAGAGGATACACACTGTGCAACAAGCCTCAGCGCAAGTTTTTGCAGATTTGGAGTGCTCCTGCTGAACAGCATCCACCATTGAGCTGCAAGTGGAACCCATTATGTTAGGTATGCGCTCAAAAAGACAAAAAAAATGAGTTCAAAAGTACTCTTACATGGGGTTGTCTTGGGGTCCATGGCCATTTTAATGACCAGCTCACTGCCAAACTCCCCAAGGTGTAGGCGAAATGATTCTGCCGCCTGTAATGCCAAGACAGCGGAGTGCACATCCGTCATTTTCCCAAATGCTTTCTTGAGGCCAGCAAACATTTGCGGAGTTGGATTGTAACGGTATACAAGCCTTGGGTTGAGGACAGCAGCTGCAACATACGATGCACGACAAATTAGCAAATGGTAAATACTCAATATGTAAGACATGGATTTTAACAATGGTTTTGATCGCACCTGGGCCCACATGCGTGCCACAGTACACGTCCGCAATCCTGCCATCCATGATAGCCTTGTACTCATGCCATGTTGAGACATTTGTTCCAAAGAAGACCTCCATCTCCTTTTTGCACTCTTGGAAGTTGTACACTACCTCACACAGGTTAGGTCGCCTATCCCGATCAGCGAACCGAAGGAACCTGTAAATTGGTGCCACTGAATCGATGATGTATTTGAGTGTTTCCCACCATTGTATACTAGATAACCTTGCGTGAGCATAATGACCTTCCTTGGATTTTCCCCACCTGCTATGCAAGAACTCGGAAGATCCCATTCACTGCATAAAACGATCATGCTTCCGATGGAAGCTCTCCATGAACATGTAGTTGGTCCCAAACCTAGTGGCATTCCATTTGACCAACTCACCACCAATGGCTTCCCTCATCATTGCATTCAACTGGCCATGGTTGTGCAGCCAAGCTGAAATGCGCTTGCATACGGAGATCATACCTGCATGCTCCGGCCTTTTACCAATGTCCTTCAGCATCAAGTTGATGGTGTGTGCAAGGCAAGGTGTCCAAACAATATGCTCGTACTCCTCGTTCAATCTCTGGCATGCTCTCTTGAAGTTGGCGCCGTTGTCCGTGACGATATGCATGACATGCTCAGCACCTATCTCCTCAACCACCTTGCGAATCAGCTGCACAAGTAGGCACAACATTTAGTGGAACCGAGAAAACATAGTGCATGTGAACTGGCATAATATTTTGGACGTACCCCCAACAAACAAGATGAATCTTGGCTCCTAGCCGTCGCATCAACTGACTTGTGGAACCACATGACGCCATTGCAATAGATCAAAAAATTGATGACATTCATTCTTGTCGGGCCCGTCCACGAATCACACATCAACGTGACCCCAAACAAGGGTCACTCCTCCTTAAACTTTGCGTACCGGATCTGCAGGTCCTTCTCGTTATGATCGAGGTACTTCCCGTCTATATCCTTTCCACTGGGTGACGCGATGCCTTCACCTGCAATCGTAAGCGAATCATGAGAATAGAGAAATATACGTAATGAATTGAAGTCTCCAAGTATATGTACTTACCCCACTTCTGCGTCTCCCTGACCGCACTAACAAAGTACGGATTGTCCGCCTGTCTCCCGGGGATTCCTGCAGTATGGAAAAACTTTCCCCAAGCTTTCCCAATTGTGTCCTTCGCGTTCCTTCCCCTCTGCGTCCATGACCCTGTATCAATCCTTGTCTGCTTGAGTCCACCCCTCGTACCGGCTGCCAAGTTGTAGTCCTCCACCACCGCAGGGGTCTGCCTCTGTGAACCAGACCTTCGAAACATCCTCTGCAAAGGATTGCCCCCCTGCGAAGCAGTACCACTACCACTGCCACCTCCACGCTCGTAAGCGCCTCCTCTCCGCTGCACCCCCTCCTGGTACTCATATTCTGCTCTGGACTGATTCATGGCTGCCTGCAACTGAGCCTCGTACTCGTCATCGTCAAGGGGTGGTTGCCCTCCGCTGCAGCAGCCTCTCGTGCAACCCTCTGCCGAGAGCGGTCACTAGTTGTCTGCCTAGTTCTGTCGATCTCCTGCTGAAAGTACTCCCGGACGTCTCTGGGCACCTTGCTGCAGTGGATCACCTCCGTCCCGCGCGCAGCCAAATGCTGCTTCAATTGGGAAGCACCACCCCCGGCTTTTTGTGTACGACAGTAGTTGCATTTCCAACCGGGAGCAAGATTCTCACCATGCTCCCATACCACGTCTCTGCGGTCTCTCGATATCTCCTGCACAAATGGACAACACAAACAAATCGAACACATACATCAAATCATACCGCAAATAAACCTAAATCCTAACATACACCTAAATCCTAAATCCTACATTAATGAAATCCTAAATCCTAAATCCTACATACATCCTAAAGCAAATCCAACCGCAAATCCTAAATCCTAAACCAAATAAACCTAACTCCTATATACGTCCTAAGTCAAATCCTACCTAAATCCTACAATAAATATTTTCTACATCATATACTCCATAAATCCTACATCCTATAGCTTATCATAACTAAATCCTACAACTAAAGCAACTACAAATGCAAGGAAATGAAAAAAACAAAAAAAAACTTACCGAAGCAACCCGGTCGGTTACCGTTCTGGGGGTCGGTAACCGCCGCGTCCGGTCGGTAACCGCCGGGGGGAGGGCGGCGTGGCGGGCTGGTCGGTTACCGACCAAATCTCTCGGTAACCGCCGTCGTCCGGTCGGTTACCGAGGGGCTCGGTCAGCTGCGGGCGGCGCGGGGGCGGAATTGAAGGGGGCGGGTGCGGATAGGGTTTGGGGCGCGGACATCCCCCCCCCCCCCCCCGCCCGCCCGACAGCTCCCTTTTATTCGGCGCCAGGAGCCAATGGGCCGCGTGGGCCCTTAACGGGCCGGCCGGTTTTTTTCTTTTTTCTTTTTTTTTCAAACTTAAACACGTCCAAAAAAATAGCAAACGAACTCCAATTTAAAATTTTTTTACACCATTGGACTCTATAAATCGTGAACTATTTTTAGGAATTTTTTCAGAATTTTTTTTTTAAAAAATCAAATTTGAAATTTGAATTCAAACCGGTACCGAAACTGAACCGCCCGCGGCTAGTTTGTCAGTAACCGACCGGTTACCGCGGTTACCGTTCGGTAACAAAAACCCTGGCCGCCACAGCTCCTCTCATCCGCGCGCTCCGTGCGTTCCGCCCGCTCATCTTCATCTCCCATCCGTGCAGCCTTTCACACCAGTGCTCCTCCAGTTCGTGCTTGCCACCCGCGCCTCTGCTCTTTCTGTCCACTTGAAGCGCCGCCGAGGAAGAACGGAGGAGCTGCCGGATGCGGACCTCCATCCTCGTCGATCTCAAACTCTCTCCGAACAGCGCTATGTCCATACCTGTTCTTATATCCCGTAGCGGCACAGGACTTTTTTCTCGGAAATTGGAAGGCATAACAAAATCAAATTCAGTCTGCGATGTCCATACCTGTTCGATACAGGTTTATCTTTTTTCTTCTTATTTAGAAAACTATTTTTGACTCCATCACAAAATCGAGGCAGATCCGTATGATGGAATCGATTTGGAAAACGAGCACAACTGCCCATGGGTTGCCGGAATCACGACTCACACGGACACTAAAACCAAATTCAAATTGGAGTCACGTACGGACACAAGATTCACGTCACATATTGAATTGGACTCATACGTCAACACACGAACTAATTTAAGCTTTTATCAAAGCTATAATTTTTTTAAAAAAAAGGGAATATATTAATATCCCAGCCTCTGTATCGACTAATGCATATGACAGTTCATTATTACAGAGCGATTGACTAACACAGGGTCCACGGAATCAAAAAAACAAAGTTCTGAAGCAAAGCTAGAAAAGTTCCGATAAAACAATGCCGGCTATCACTCAAGTCTATTCATGAAACTCCAGCCATGCTGAGCAAAAATCTCCATCGCTACTGATTAAAGGAACCTACGTCCATCCTGCATGGGTCGGCGATCCTGTTCCTTCTGTAGTAGCGTCCAGTGCCGTAACCAATACGTCCCCTTGAAAAGAACATGCAAATAAGATGGTGTTATGGCCTTATCAAACACAAATGTATTTCAAGATAACCACAACACCTAACGCATCACACTTGCTCCCACGAGCATCTGTAACTTTATTTTTCTATTCAACCCACTCCCCCACCATGAGAACAAGTTATGCACACTTGTTGGGGGTTTTAGATTAAAACAGAATTGAATCAATCTCCATATAAATTTGGCATAATGACAATCAAAGAACAGGTGATGAATAGTTTCATTAGACGAACAGAAACAACACTTCATGTCTCCTTGTCAATGTCTTCTAGCTAAATTATCTTTGGTTAAAATTACTCCCTTGTACAGGTACCACATAAAAACCTTAATCTTTAAGGGAAGTTTTAATTTCCAAATTAATGAATTATGAGGTAACGCAACTGTGTCTAAACACGCCCTATACATAGAGTGAACCGAAAACAATCCTATAATTAAGTTGTGTACATTATATGTTGCAACATACATGTTTAGTCCTTATCCTGGTCGGATTCTATCTTCTAACGAATTCATACTTTGTTCTCTTTACATGCAATTGTAATCAAATAGAGCTCTAAATCATTTATCTTATTACGAAACTCTAATCCATGTAGAAATAGGATAATACGAATAGAAATTAAACAATCCCGCGTCGTGGGTATTAAAAGAAAACAAAAGAGGTCCAAATCAAAATCAAAAGAACACCATGTTGGTATCCATGAATAAACGTATATAGTCGAACAAGTAAGATATTTTTACATGTAAATATTATCATGACTGTGCACAGATCGAAGACGTACAACATCAAAGCCGAGAGAGAGAATAAATTCTCGTTGCAAAGCACAGACATATTTGCTAGTTTAACTTAATTCGCAAAAAATATGTGTAATATTTATATCTTTATTTTCAAATAATTTTATTAAAAACTAGATTTAAAATCTTGTTAATGATATTAATTGTAATGATACTAATTATGTTCTATACCCTAAATCTAAATATTAAGGACACGTGTTCAGACGGAGGTCTACTACAAGCGCCCTAAACCTAAACGGGACACCGCGTGCATGGGCGTGAAAAACCACGGCAGTGAGGGGGCAGAGACGGACGGAGGGAAGGATGGATCCGCTGCTCGCGACAACCCAACACCGAATCCCAACCAGAGCCAGCAGCTGATGTACTACCACCCACCGTACGTGAACTACTTAACTTTTTTTTCAGTCCACTAACATCCTGCTAAAGCCTAAGGAAATGTTCGGCTGGTCTACTATCGCGGCTGGCTGGGCTTCTTCTCGCTAGGCTGATCAGCCCTGCCGTTCGGATGTCAAACTGTGTTGGTCGGCTGAATCAAGGTGGTGTGGCTGATAAGGTGTTTGGTTGGCTTTAAGCAGTAGGCCTTGAAAAAAAAAAGTATCAGCCAAAAGAATAGCAGCCGAACAAGCTCTAAAAGTAGTAGTAGTACGTACTAGTACATGTTTAACCTGTCAGTAAAGCACGGCTACCTACTGCTGCTGCTGTCCCGACCTCCTCTCTCGAGCTCCTCTCCCGAGCGGGCGGCGGCGCGCTCCTCCGGCCTCCCTCCCCTCGAGCCCGCCTCCTCTCCTCTCGGAGCTCGCCTCGCCACCCACTCCTCTCCGGCGCGACGGCGGGCCAGGGGCACCACCGCGCGGGCAGAGGATCCGGCGGCGGCACCCCTCCACCACCACCACGGCGGCGCCCCTCCATGGATCCGGCGGCGGAGGGGCCGGATCCGGCGGCGGCGCCCCTCCACCACCACCATGAAGGCTGGCCCGGCGGAGGAAGCAGACCCACGCGAGGCTGGCATGGCGGCAGGCCCGCGCGAAGGCGGCGCGGCTCCTCTCCCCCTCTCCCACCCGCGCGAGGGCGGAGGCGGGGCTGCGCGACGGGCGGCGTGGTCCAGATCTGGGCTTTTTTGTTTTTTTTATTCCATTATCTGTGGCGGTTGGAATAACCGCCACGATTAATCATTTTTATAGTAGTGTCAGAGAACTAGTTGGACCAGACTTAGTGTCTTAATCAGCAACCAAACACGTGAGAAACTGTATCAGGAAAGCCTGGCTAGATCCTTAACCATTTAACCAAACACATCATCGCTCGGGGTGTGCTGTGCATGTGAGAGTGTGGACGACGATGAATCCTGTTTATTTGCAACAACAACAAAAAAAGTTATTCCTAGTTTTTACTGGGGTAGTTAGACTGTGATCCATCAATTATCAGTAAAGAATATTACTATGAATTATTTTTACAACAGAAGGTCGAGTTTTTACTTGGAGTAGAATATTATGAGATTCATTTTATTGAGGGAATATTATGAGATCCATTCATAGTAGTAGGACTATAGGACTGAGGACTACTCTGACTGATGATGAGGTGGCGCATGCAGGACCTGACCTGAATGGAGTAGACAGCTGCTCTGTTTACTTCTGTTGTATTCTTTACCCCGTCAAATCAATAATGTAGTGCAGGCATGGGAATGGGAATGGGCCCCATACTACTACTACAAACTGCGGCAGGCGGCCGTCTGCGCTTGCCACTGCAGCACCCACACCCACACTTGAATCACGTGGACCCACCTGCTCCTGCTGCACACCACCATAGCCATAGCCATCCATCAATCATCATGATTGCCCCCCTCTATTGCGGCCGCAATTATCATCGCCACCATCTTTCGTTCATCCCCCCATCCCCCCACTTCGTTCGTTCTTTCCGTTACGTCTTTCTTTCTTGAAACAATCAATATCCGGGCAGTGATTATGTTCTTTTTACAACAGCAGTGATTATGTTTGTTAGTGGACCTATGTATCGCTTGAAGTACTTACTACAGCTTATTTCAATTTATTCTCTTTTATAAACTATTATTTAATCAGTCAAAACTAGCCAACTTTTATACTAGATGAAAATTTAATTTGATGATTCTAAGTCTTCCTCTCGAAATTGATTAAAATTTAATATGATGATCCAATCAGCATGTAGTAGCTAGTAAGCCACAGAGTGGAAAAACATTCCATTCTACTAGGGAATTCGACACTCGAAAAGCACATTGAGACTAACCATGTTTTTCTACCATGCCACCTCCATACCATCTCACATTGTGGAGCAAAGAAGGGAGCCATGAGAGCCACCTTATTGAGGTATACTACTATAACAACCCATGAACAACCACTACCATCATCGTGGCAAAACATTCCATTCCACTATGGACAGACAGACACGGCACTCAAACACATTGAGATTAACCATGTTTTTCTACCATGCCACCACCTCCATACCATCATATATCACATTGTGGAGCAAGAAGGAGAGCCATGTGAGCCACCTTCTTGAGCTACTACTATAAAAACCGATGAACAACCACCACCATCATCATCATTCATGTTTTATGACCACCACTATTGATAATTACTACTATACCTACCTTCGCCTTCAAGGAAGTTGCTTTTTTTTTCCCCTCCCCTTTGTCCAAAGAAAGTAAAGGTGCAAAATAAGCTAGAAAAAAAAAAGAGAGAAATGCTAGTAGTAGTAGTAGTAGTAGTAGTGAAAAGGAAAATAAAAGAAAAAAAGAGGAGGGGGCCATTCTAGCTGCTACTAGCTTCTCATGTCATGTCTCATGTATACTGAACGAGATCCAATCCAGGGATTCGATCGTTTCAACCATGGTGACGCTGACCCATGATCGATCGATCACCTTTTGACCTCACCTCATCTCCATCCTCCGGAAGAATGGCAGGCAGGAGAAAAAGCAGCGACCTTTGACGACATGATCACATCACCGTGCAGCTGTTGGGGTTCTCGTCGCTGAACATGTTGTCGTGCGGGTGCCGCTGCGGCATCGGGTGGTAGTAGTACGGCTGCGGTGGCGGCGGCGGGTACTGCATCGCCGGCCGGCCGTACCCGTACCCGTACCCCATCGCCGCCGGGTACCCGCCACCGTGACCATTCATCTGCTGCTGCTGCTGCATCGCCATGTACTGCTGCTGCTGCTGTTGCGCCATGGCCATGGAGTTCCCAGCCGCCGCCTGCATCATCTCCGGCGGCCCGGACGGCATGCCACCGCCTTGGTAGAACCCAGACGCTCCAGGCATGCCGCCGACGGCTGGCATGCCATGAACGGCACCGCCACCGCCACCGCCAGGCTGCATCATCATCTGCGGCATGCCATTGCCGCCACCGCCACCGCCACCCCCACCCATGTGCTGGTGGTGCGGGTGGTGGTGGTGGTGGCCCATCGGCGTGCCGCCCATCTGACCCATGGTCTGCGCCTGCCCCATACCACCAGGGAAACCGGCGCCGCCCAACACGTTCGGCGGCCTCATCATCATGCCCGGTCCCGGCTGCTGATGCTGCGGCGGCGGGGGCATTGCCATGCCGCCCATCATCGGTGCGCCGGCACCGGCAGGCTGCCCACCGCCACCGCCGCCTCCCTTCTTGCCCCCCTGTTGATGACCCTGCTGGTTCCCGTTCCCGCCGCCCTTGCCGTTCTGCGGCGGCGGCTGCGATCCGCCACCGTTCTTCCCGCCTCCGCCGCCACCACCACCCTGGTTCTGCTTCCCGCCGCCCGAGTCCTTCTTGCCACCGCCGCCGCCACCGTTATGGGCGTTCCCCTTCATCTGCACAGGGATCTCGTTCCCGCCGCCCTTCTTGCCACCCTTCTTGTCGCCCCCGGCAGCGACAGGCGGCGGCATGGCGACGGGCTTCATAGCCATCTTAGGGTCACCACCATACAGGTCGTCGTCGAATCCGTCGTCCTCGAAATCATCCTCATTGTCGAAGTCGTCGAACTCATCATCAAACTCGCTGCCGTCGTCTCCGAACTCGTCCTCCTCGGGGTAGCTGCTGAACTTGACGGCCTTGGGGTCCTTGCCCGCCGCCGGCACGGGCGCCGCCGGGAACGACGGCATCTTGCCGCCGCCGCCGCTCATGCTCATTAGGAGCTCAGGAGGCAGCTTCAAGCCCTTCATCTGCATCAGCTGCTGCATCTGCTGTGGCGTCGGCTGCGGCAGCATCATCTTGCCGTCTTTCCCGCCGGCACAGCCGCCACCGCCCTTGGGCTGCTGGTGGTGGTGCTGGCCCTTGCCGTTGCCGTTGCCACCCTTGGGCTGCTGCTGCTGGTGCTGGCCCTTGCCACCGCCGCCGCCGTTGTCCTTGGGCTGCTTGTCCTTGCCACCACCACCGCCACCGCCAAGCTGCAGCTTCTGGAGCTGGCTGACCACGCCAGGCTTGGCGCCCCATAGCTGCGCTGGCTTTCCGGCCTTGTTGAGCTTCTTGATGACGGTGGCTGGATCCATCAGGCCGGACACCGTCACCTTCCCCTGCTCCGCATCTATGTTGCTCTGGTACACACCTGCAGATAATAAGAGTTGGGGAAAAAAAAGCTTTTTTAGTTTAGAATGGAAGAAGAACAAAGTAGCAAAGCTGAGCAGACAGTGGCGAGCAAAACAGAGCAGGAAACAAAACAAATGAAACAACTTGGTTTAGAAAAATGTTTGTTACCATCAATCTTGTGGAGGATCTTCTTGACCTTCTTCTCGCATCCATCGCAGTGAATATTCACTTTCAGCACGCATGTCTGGGAACCCAACCAAACCAACCAACAGAAGAAAAAACAGAATGTTCAGAGAAGTGAACAGCAAGAGACATGACACGCACACAGTGCGCGTGTGTGTGTGCGTGTGATGAGAAATTCGCAGCAGACACGAGAATTGACATGCACGAACACCTCAGATGTGTGTGTGGTTGGAGTTTGGGAAGAAGAAGCAAAGCGAAGTCATGCATGACTCACCTGCACCTTGAGCACGTCCTGCTTGCTCATCTTTGACGAGTTGACCACCTCAACTCAGATGCTGCAGCCAGCAAACAGCAAACGCACAACAACAAGAGGCTTCATATCTGAGAGGTTTGGAAACAACACTCAACAAATCAGGCCATCAGGGGGAGAGGAAAGAACAGCAGCATCATCCAGGAAACAACAAGCCCGTCTCTGAGAAGAGAAGACAGCTCTCATTCAGTGCATGCGCGTGTGTGACAGTGAGTGTGAGGGACACTGAAACAGAGAGGATTAATGGTAGGCTTGCAATAAAATAACTGTCGTTTCACACACACAGAGAAGAATGAATATAGAGAGAGAAGAGACAGATCCTAAGCTTGTCGTCGTTAGAAAGCCAGCCGGCATGCGGTGTGGTCCAGAGGAGGAAGAAGAAGAGGAAGAAAGATGGGATAGGAGGCAGGAGGAAGAAGAGACTCACTCGCCTACAACTCAAACTCTCTATCTAAAAACAAAGCAAAGCAAAGCTACTAGCAGGCACATGGATGGATGGTGCTTTGCTTACCAAGCTTTTTATTTGCTTGTGACTTGTGACTTGAGAGAGAGAGATCGCCTTTGCCCTTTGGAATGGAAGGAGCAAGCCTGCCTTTGTGCTAGCTCTGCTTCTCTTGTGGAACGAACGAACGAACGAATGAATGAATAATGGACTACTAATGGTTGGGGTTGGTTGGTGCTTGTGCAAGTGCAAAAGACTGGGCAGCGAAAGAGGCCGCGGGGATTTAAATAGAGAAGAGGAGAGGGCCTTGTCAGGAAGTACTTACTGTACAGGGGGAGAACTGAGGAGAACGACGGGAGTGCCGGAGATGTTGAGCTTCAGCATGCATGTGTGATGAGTGAGGTACATACTGAGGCACTCCAGTACTGCTCATGTAGGAGTGTACTACGTACGTATATACTGTACATGTACTCCAGTAGAGAATACTCCTAGAGATGTCGTTATACTACTCCTACAGTCCTACTCCTACTCCTAGTAGCAGGGTCTATGGTGTGTGTGAGAGAGATCAGACTGTTGCATGAGCTGGGGCCACGGTGAGCAGAGGCGGCAGCACTGCATCAGGCAGACGCCATGTGACCCTTGTCTCCCGGCCGTCCTCCTCCTCCTCGAATTCCTAGGCGGCCTAGCTGCTGGGTACCTGCTCCTCTCGTTTCAACAGTTCAACAGTCGTCTCTGCACCATACTATCCGCCAGCCAAAAGTTCCATGCTTTCCCACGAGCACACACACACAGGTGAGCTGCACTGCACAGGCCACAGGGAGGTGAGCTCGAGCTCGCCCCGAGAGTACGCACGGCAATGCCATGCCAAAGGTTTCTGTTCCTAACGGCCGGCCGCCGTCATACCCTACTGTACACATGGGTGTGTCATCTTCTCTTCTCCAGTTCTCCCTCCTCTCAGTCCACCCAAAGGTTCAGGTTCAGTTCAGCTTTCGACTTTTCTTTCTTTCTTTCCTCCATCCACCACATGAATGAGTGAAGAGGCAAGAGGCACAGCTGCACAACACAAGTGAACTCGTGATCGATCAGTTTTAGTTTTACCCTCCACGCTGCACTGACTGACCGATAAAAAAAAGGCGTCAAGAATAGATACACACACGATGTTTCCAGTTTTATCCTCCAGCTAGCAGGGTACATCCAGTAGTGGTTTTCTGTGGGCGGGCAGGGCTGTTTCCCTCTACTACTGTACGAGCTTCAGAATTTTACATGGATCGTTTCATAATCAGCAATCTTTCTGCTCACCTTTCTGAGGCAATGGCAATGGCAGGCACAACCTAACATTCTACTACTACGTGAGCAGCACATGCAGCCTAGGATCCATCCATGACGGGCTGTGTTTAGTTCGCAAAAATTTTGCGAAAAGAGCACTTAGTGTTTTCGGCTTTATTTGGTAAATATTGTCTAAATAAACGTAACTAGATTCAAAAGATTCGTCTCGGGATTTACAGATAAACTGTGTAATTAGTTTTATTTTTTATTTATATTTAACACTTCATGCATGCGTTTAAAAATTCGATGTGATGAAGATGTGATGAAGAATCTTGTAAAGTTGGAGGAAATAAACACAGCCCATAAATGAAGGAACCATGCAGCAGAGCATGTTCCTCTCCAGTCTCCACTCTCCACTGTCCCCTTCCTTCCCCTATCTTTTTTAGATCCTAGTACTGTATTTGATATAGCTGCCTTTTCTGGAGAGTGTTTTACAAAGGAGCTGAATAATAACTGGAGTAAAGGTACAGTTAAAAATTCAAAAAAAAACAGGTAGTACAAAGGGAGGTGGTGGTGGACATAAACACCAACAGAATAGGCTTCATAAAAGCTTAATCCTATATGGTTTGATGATTCTTGGTTTCAGTTTGTTTTGGTCACAGAAGACAGCAGATACAGTAGGTTGTGCAATACAGGCCATTATCTCTCTCTCGATGCTACTACTGCTGAAAATAACAAAATGTTTCTACTACGTACTACTGCTGTATCAATAACACAGAGAAAACCAAAGTACTGTACTGTACTACGACTACGAGACACGAGTAGTAATTGTGAGGTGCCAGGGTTTTACTACAGCCAGCAGCAGCGAATATCGCTATACTCCTGCTCCTACGTACATGTCACTATGTCAGCATCTTTTCTTTTCATTGTTACGGTTTGGATGTATCGTGTACCGGTTGTCCGGAGAGATTTTCTGGTCCACTGGGCAGCCGGTATGGATGTCATGTGTGCGTGACTGCATCTGATGCATGCA